>OAMR01000183.1:1392491-1420828 GCA_900205405.1 Echinochloa crus-galli | reverse complement strand
TACTTTGTATGACAGTGTCTCACATAGAAATTACGATGAAAAAATTTCGAAGTCTGCAAACCGAAAAAGAGAGGAAGCTGAAGAGGGGATGGCACATGCAGAAACATGTAGTAGATTGCTAGCGCGAATTCCAGGTTGCTAAATCTCAGACTACACCAGTGGCGCTTTCATTCTATTGCTAATTTACTATATGAACTCGAATGGAAATAGTTTCCTCCCAGAATTAGTTGTGAACATTGAATAACATGATCAAACAAGGACCACTAACACAAGGCAAAGCCGATTCAGTAGCTATTAGAGTGCAAAAAAGCGACTATGGTCTAAACATGTCAGTAAGAGGCCAATTCACTTAAGCTACTGCAAAGAACGTGCTGCGGGCATACCTTCTGCTTCTTCTTGAACTCCTCCCAGGTGAGGTGTGCGTCTTGTTAGGCTGGCCAGGCGCGCCGCATGCCACTCTGGAGAATGAAATGAACCGTCCGTCTGCGACGGCCCTCGTTAGCCAAAGTTCTTTATTATTTCTTTTTTGTGGGGGATGGCGTTAACCAAAATTCCCCAACCACCAGCTGCAACTAATATACCCTATCACATATTTGCATACTAATAAGGCCTGCGGAAATCATAGGATCAAGACGGATTGCGAGTCTGGGACTCGGTAGGTCGTATGAGAATCGGAGATCTACGAGGGAGGCGGAGACAAGGGAGGAAGGGGATCGACCATGCCATCTTCGGGGGCGTCTGCGGCGCCGGGCGCGCCGGAGGAGGAGCCCAGCCGCGACCGCTGCATCGCCTTGTACGCCTGGTTCTTCCCCATCTCTCCCTCGCCGCCGAGCCCGGCGAGTCCAGATTGGAATCGGAAGGGGAGGAGCCGGGGAGCGGCCGAGCGGAGATCCCTTTCGCTCTGGTCTGGTTTTGGTGCGCGTCTTCTGCCTGCCGTGAGTTATTATGACTGGATGGATGGTGAATTGGTGATAAGGATTAAGGAGGGGCCGTGGACATGACAAAGGTGACCGCGTTTGGTCCCGTCCACAACTCGCCGCAGCTTAGCCGCACCTCATGGTATCAACAGCATATGTAAAATTGATTGAATATAGGAGCAAAGATTTTTAGAATTTTTTCTACTTTTAAACAACAACTGCTACATATTTTAATATTAGCAAATATACCCGCGCTTTACGGGTATGATACCGTCATTTTAGACTATTTGCTTGCGTGGAAAAAGAAATTACATGGTCAAAAAAGTAAAGCAGAAAATCTCTAGAAATATTTTTTTCTTATTTGTGAAAACTTTCAACGTCTTTTCCAGCGTTAGACTTAACATGTGGGTTCCTCGGTGAATAAGAATTATTTATGTGAGAATATTTAAAAAAAATAGATCGTTATACCACGTATTATCTTAAAAGATATTTTATCTCTACTACACATCACTACCGGCATGCCGGTGGCCGCCGTCACCTCCCCTAGATCCGGCATAGGCGTGCTATTTGTACCGTCCCGGCCTCCGTTTGGAAATCTCCCAAAGCTTCAATATTAATGCAACGGGCAGCCTGAGGGCGGTAGAGACGACCAGAGGCGAAGGCGACGTCGTCAGGGCTATTACAGTTGTATTGACAAGGTAAAGCAGATCTTAAAAAGACCTAGAGAGGGCACAACCCCTGCTTAATTTTTAATTTTTAATAAACTTTGACCAATTTTACTGATATTCTAAAGGCCAATTAAAAAGAAGATGCTCACTCAATTTTAAGTTTAAGTTCGAAGTCTGCCCCTACATGGTCGATGATCTTCTCGCTAAGATAGAGGATCGTGATCTACCAGCGCTTTGAAGCCTTCAATCAGCGCCTCGACGAGGAGCGAGGGGGCCTATTTCGCAAGCGGGAGTACACCAACTCCATGATGCTGGTGTTGGGGCCGCTCCCGCCAGAGCCACCATCGGCTTCGGGGTCTATGCCTACGATTTTATGAAAACTCGTGTTTGCTTGTGTAAGTATATGACAAGCTACAAATCGAAATCATCATGCCATATGTAATCGTTGAAGTCTGAATGCATAGTTTAGAGCTAAAACCTCAAAATTCTTACAGAGGTTGACGTTCAAGGATGTTGAATCACCTATGGAATCCCTTGGAGGTCTCATCTCCAAAATTGTTTGTCGAAGTCGAGCTTGATGCCTTGCCACTTTGTAGGTGTTCCGTGTTCTGACGTTCGCGGCCTCAACCACGACATCGATGTGCCGGCATCTATTTGCTTGGACTGACAGTTCCCCAGTTCTCGAAGACTACCACATTTCTTTGGCTATGTTTAGTTACTAAAATTCCACCTTAAAATTTCACCGTGCAAAAGTCCCATCACATCACATCAAAATATCGGCACATGTATGCATGCACGGAGGCAGGGGGGAGGGCTCGAGCTCCCTTGCCGTGCGCTCCATTGAAAAGATGAGGGAAGAAGGAAGGAGAAGAGAGGAAAAATGGAGAGAGAGAGGAAGAAGAAGGGGGCTGGAGGAAGGAGAAGGGGAATGAGCCGCGGCAATCCTAGCTCCGTCACTGCATGTATGTGACATTAAATTTAGGTAAATAAAAAATCCAATTGCATATTTTTGACGTACACGACGAGGGAAATCTTTTGAGCCTACTTAGATCATAGTAGGACAACAATTACCACAAACAAACAAAAAGTGATACGGTGCGCTATAATGTCCGATGTGACTTTTTTACCACTCTTTTAGCCGGATCTAAACACAACCCTTGTCGAAGTTTCTTGTCTAGGCCTTGTTAGATCCAAACTTTGATGCCAAACTTTAGAATCTATAATAAGTGCGCCACTATAGCATTTCGTTTGTATTTATGAAAGTCTAAATATTGATTAATTAGGCTCAAAATATTTGAGATCTAAACAAGGGCTTAGTCTTATCAGGGATATGGGGAGCGCGATGTGCGCTGGTTAGCTAGTAGGCTAGGAGACGGGAGAAAAATGAAAGTTAGCTCGTGTCACATTTCTGCTTGTCTAAATAACGCTGATTTCGACACAAGTTCAGAGTGTGCTGTGTGGGGTTCTACTTCTACAACACTTATCATGCTTTAGTCAACCAAATATCTCAAGAATAATAGCATTACCAGCAGGGTTACAAAACTGAGCCTCAAATCTTACTCGCTCTCATTCATTTAGCCAGATACATATTTGATGCCTATATTTTTATTCAGACTATAGATGAAAGCTTGTACAGCCCGGCTAACTTATTTCAATTTCCATGGCAACTGTTCGAAATTTAAGTTGCCATTTCACACAGAATTCCTCACCTAATGATTGGCAGCACCGAGAATGTAGTATCACAGGCTATGTCACCGGATACCTTTCTCCACAGCAGCCCGCCGGAACAAAAAGGAGCGTCCTGCTTTGTGATTTTCCTTATGAAACTCTGTGTTATGTGGGGTGTTCCCTCGATAAAGAATGAACCACCAGGTTTGAACAACCAAGGATGTGCCTGCTATTCCAAATCATCGTGCTGATTCTTCATGCTCATTGTTTTCCTCCGTTTGTGATGCCAGCTTCACAATGTCTTCCACAAGGATATTCCCTTCTGTTAGGCATGGAAAAAAAGGCTCAGTGACGTAGCAGAACAGAAGACATAATATGAGTTTTTTCATCAATATGATAGACATGAATGTCGAATGAAAGCACCATTGTCTTTAGAAAGATTGCTGATAAGCTCTTGGACGCCTTCAGTTCCTATTGTGTCTTTGAGATAATTTGCAGCTGCAGCTACCTCTTCAGGAGTCACCTTGCCATCACAGTCCCTTAAAAAAAACAAAATATCGATGGCCAACAGAAATCAAACTGTGCATGGTGTGGGCATGCGTCGTGGTAGCTGTTAGTGTGAGTGTGACAAAACATTATGAAAGGAACAATGCACAAGCGCAGGCATGAAATTTAATCATGTTGCACTAGTTATAAACTTATAACGGGGACATATGATTGCAATGTTGCAGCTATTTGATCTTTAAGACTAACCATCTAAATTGAATTCTAACCTAGGTGTGTACATCAAGGAGGTCAAATTGAAGTATTATTATCATCAACATTGTCTCTCGGCCATATGGTTTCTATTTCTCTTATTGAATTCTAGCACCTTTTTGTGCCACTTTCTTTTTTTTTTCTTTAGAAAATTGTGATTCAACAAATATAACCAAAAATATTCACCAGCAACAAAGCATACTGAGTGATTCAAAATAAAAGCTTGCACAAAATCTTACCTATCCAGCAGCTGCCAACGATTGCCAATTCGAGCGTCAACATCATCGATCTCCTTTTCCAACTTTTGAAGCATAGCATCAACCTGAAAATGCAGAAAAGGGGAAATCACCTAGAAAATAGCATCTCTACATAACCAATATAAAATACTCGAAGCATAATATCAGAATGAAGTGTGCATACTTTTCAGCATATACTTTGAAACAAATAAAATTGACTAATTTACTCAGCACTGACTAGAAGGCGCATATCTCCCACAATTCAAATTACAATTCGTTGTGGGTTTTCTAGAGACAGTGTTTACAATGTAGTATCTGGACATACGCTATGTTTAGCTATGTATTTAGAAAAGCCAAAACAAATTGTAATTGGAACGGAGGGAGTACTTGTTATCTACAATCTATGAAGTAATTTGCAGCAACTACTTGCTGCTACAAAGGTGTCTATTAGTGTTTATTACCTCAATCTAATTACATCAGCAATATGAAGTGAGCCTAGCTCAACTGGTTAGGATGGGAGGTGTTGTTGTGCACCCTAACCACCCAGCTTTGAGTCCTCTCTAACTCGAATTTGGGTGCCTATTTTCTTCTTAATGAAAAACCGCCTAGTTCCTCCTAGATTGGATCTCTTTTTTTTTCTAATTATATCAGCAATGGTTGAATTCAGTAAGTTGAAACATACATCTTAAGGTGCTGAACAATGGGCATGACTCATTACAGCAACCTGATGAAAGATTTCTACCAATATGATGGAAATCTCCATGCAATCCAACAGTTTCTCTACTCTCAGGCTTTTCTAATATACGGATATATCTATTACACTTATTACTACATATTTATCTTGAAAAATAAAGGATATTTCCAAGGATAAGTTATAGGATCAACTTGTAAAGCTTTAGATGAACAAAATTCCTTACCCTATCTATCAAAGCCGAAGAGACCTTTCCTCCCACAGCTGCCTCCGCAGCATGGTCTGATTCCTCCCTAGCAGCCCTGTATGCTCTTCTGGCTTCTTCTTCACCATCTGTACCCTCCTTCGCAACCATGTTGTTATATAGTTCTATCTGTAATCCACATGAGTGTGGATCCAACATTAACTTATGCAAATAGGGAGTGCATAAAAGATCAGTACAACTTCAAAGCTTACCTCCTTGTTGACAAGGCTTAAAAACTCTTGGCGCTCCTTGGTAACGGACTGCAAGATAGGAGAAAAAGGTAAGGTTAAATGGATGCACGTTTCTTTTCCTTTGAAATGCAAGATTGGAACAGTAGTAACGAAGAAAGTGACTTTGACCATACAGAAGCGGATGCAAGCACAGCCAATGCTTGACTGATATTGCAAAGCTGCTCTTTCTTATCATGCTTTTTTGCTTTCTTTAGTTCCTCTTCCTCCCTAGCAGTAGGCTCAGTCATTTCCTTCAGAGCCAAATCTTCTTCAATAGCCTTTGACTCCTCCAGTTTTGCCTTGTCTTCTTTCTCTTGCCTTTTCTCCTCTTCCTGATTGTTCACATAGTGGGATTCAAGAAGTTATATGTGACTGCTGATTCGGCAGCCAAAGAATATACAAAGAAGGCAACTGAAGAGCGTAAAAGAGGAAAAGAAAATATGCAGCTTCCAAGTTGGATAAGTAATTACATGGTGACAACAACTTATTTCATTACTAAAGAATAAACCTAAGAATTTACACAACTGCTAGATGAATGGTGATAGTGGTAAGAGACAGTAAACTCGTGATTAACTTTAATTAAAGATATGTATTTCACTTAAAAGGACTTTCAAACAAACAAGCTGAATATTCATGGAGCAGGGAGTTTGGTGATACAGACAAGAAAGGAAGAATAACAGCAGATCTATGTAAGTCATGCCTACTAAAGAACAATTTCATGTTTGCCCAAAAATATTTACCATAAAGAACAGTGAATTGCATCATTTATAATACTAGCCCCTACTTAAGATTTGAGACATGCAGCTTCCTCATGTAAGCATGGATTTGAGTGACTGATGTTTATATTACCTTGATAAGTTCTTCCTGCATCTCCAGAAATTCCAATTTTCTCTTCCTCTCTGAAACAGAATCTTCAGAAGGCAGTACAGTCCCAACTGTATCGACAACCTCATCTGGCAGAGAAGATAAGGTTGCTACAACAGCCTCCTCAGGCTTCATTCTCCCAGACACAGTAAAAGCTCTGAGGGTATTTTTGACACAAGTGAGAATTTGAATAGAAGCAATTTACAAACAGGACATTTATCACCTTGAGAGTATTAGAAGTGATGATGGCACAGAATGGTTGAGTGATAGATCCAACCAGTCTCTGAGCTGAACAGAAAGTTAACTGTTTAGAATAGTTACTGAAGCAGACATAATTCTTATAAAGTAATACCCATAAAATTGTTACATAGATTAAATACACCTTCTACCTTATCTCAATGATTTAATTTTGTAGTCTCAAATTTTCGATGCACCCATAACACAATTTTTTTTTTGTCAACACCCATAACACAATTTTAGCAAACGAAGCATTCACCAAATAAGTTCTCTAGAGCATGGTGCACGGTTTACCATTCCTCGTGATAGTAACAATTAGTTATAGAAACACAACTTACAATACATGTTCACAAGATGCATCTCAACAGGTGAATGGGAGTACGGGACAAGAACTTTAAGTAAAATACAAGTGAAACATCACAGGGACTTAACTCTTCGTATTCAAGGTAACTAACTACTAAAGTGTGAATACATGAACCTATGTTTTTTTATATCAAGGCTGGCTCATTCGTTAACACAAACATTCAAAGTTTACAACATCCTGGATGCAATCAGGAACAGGAACACAACATCGGAAGGTTGAGTAAGCAACATACCAATTCTCCCTGGCCAAATGATGAGCCACCTTACTAGCACTACTGCTTACATGAAACTATTTTGAGCCACCAAGGCACCAAAATTAATCGCCGGGTCACGTTTTATTTATTCAAGACCCTGTCCTACATCAATACTATGCCTTATAAAAGAAACCCAAAGCAAGAAAAGCCAGAGTTATCCGAACACAAGCATGGGTATTGGAATTCGACTTGGATGGTGCGCAACTTGGCAAATTTCCTTTGGGGACGGCAAATAGCATTCGAAATCTGATATGGGTGTAAAAATACAATCGCGAATGTCCAAGTAAAGGTAGCATTGAGAAAACCTGTTGGCGCATCTCCTCAGTTGACAACAAACCAAGGTGACCGCGTTCACGGCATGCTTGTCGAAGCTCATGTTCAGAAAGAGACTCCAAACCCTCAGCCTGAATCATCTTATCATCACTCTTAATGCTGCAAACATAGACATGAACTGATAAACACAGGTTTACACTACAAATGTACTGAATGATAAGATATACAGAAATGTGAATGAGTTTTGGGGTTTGTGCAAGAATTTGTCTCTAGTTGATGCAATATGCTCACATCAGTAGTAACTATGTGCAATTGAAACATTTATATGACATCTTTTCCCTTCCCTGACATCTACATATTGAGGTAATTGGAAGACATACTCTTGTAGTTTCTTTCGAAGCATGAATCGCAAGTAGTGGTCCGTACCAAAAGGTTGGATCCCCATGTATTTACACATATTAACCACTCGTGGTCTGCAAGAAAAAGGTTGATCAGGCATCTGGAATAATTAAGGGATTAAGGTAAATGAAGCACCAACCTGCTCATGTTATCCAAAGTCAGCTCGTCATTAAATAGCTTTGCAAAGCTCAAAATTTCTTCATTTGAGGCATGTCCACCTTTCCTAACCTAGTTGCAAGTTTGAGTAAATCACCAGTAGGCAAAAATTTAAAGCATTTAGTGGTATGTTTTTTTAAATTTGAAGCTACAAACTGAGCTTGCAAGAAGACGATACCTTATTCAAGAACTCATCCAGATCTTCAGCAGTTTGTTTCATTTCTCCACTATGTGATATTTGGACTTCCTTTGCCATTTCTTTAGCAGTGTCTTGCAAAAACTTCGCATATTCCATCCTTGCTTTCAGTTTTCTTTTTAGTGTCTCCTGTATAGCAAAATGAATGCAGTCATGAACCATGTTAGCATTTAGTAATTTTATTGACAAGGCAGCCTAATTGTTCTGGTCAATACCTCTTCTTTCATCTTGTCCTGGAAAGTGGATGGCAACATGTTTGGGAACAACTTGAGGAACACTGGCAGCAAGAATTCCATGAATGGAACAATAATAAAAACTGCAAAAGGTACTAGCCTGAACAGATCTGCTGTTGTACGTGTGAGCTGCTGCCTCTCTCTTCTTGTAAGGCTCTTTCCACTAGCAAGTTTGACTAGCAGCCTTGATGAGATTCTAACATCTGCCCAGAGTAGCTTCGTGCCTAACCAATAGTGCTGCAGTGTAGAAACAAATTCATCCTTCCAGTGCTTCAATTTTGCAGCCCAATCAGCTCTTAAACCCGCAAAAATAAATACATGTCAAGCGGGAAGATGTAGACAAAAAAACTATCCATCAAAAAAGAATGATACAGCAGTGCTTTAATTTCAAGAGGGGAACAGAGACCTGCTCATTGAAGCAATAAGTCGCAAAGCAGGGCCAATACCCAGAAGCTTTGCCCAGAATTTCTGCATGATAGATTGGTCAGTCTTTTGCACTTCCTCCAGCTTAGCTTTTACTTTTGCTTTTGCAGTGCTTAATCCTTCCACTGCCTGATCACATTCTTCCGGGGATGGTTCCTTTTTTTGTTGCTTGTGCTTCTCATCCTCACTCTGCTTGCCAATAATATCAACCTGAGCCTGCCCACTTATGTTGGATGCAGTGCGAACTGACTGCAGGAAGCACCTGACTCCCAAGGGGAATACAAAGTTTTGTGCTCTATAACTATAAGTGGGAAGAGAAACCCCACAAGTTGGACGCCATGTGAAACCACTACTGACACCACAGATATTTTGCTTAGTTAGAGAATATTGAGCCTTTGCATGACTAGAATCTGCTAATCTTTCCTCCGAAAACAAACACACAGATCTCTGATCAACCTCACATCCAAAATTCCCTTGTCCAATTGTGCTAGAGTATGAAGGGGATATAAAAGGCACATTAGTGTGCCGCAGAATGTCCTTCCTCCTCCTGATAATAGCCCTTGAGGCCATACTTGGTCACTTACTCCTTTTCTCAAGGAAATGCCAGAATCACGCCTTTCTGGGTAGAACCCTGAAATACAATAAACCTCTAGTAATGTCATCACCACATCTAAAAATGCAGACATAAAGTTTGGCAATGGACAAATTATACATTCACGGTCTTTGGCAACAGCAACAATAATTCAAATTCCTTAGAAACCTAATTATACAATACAATCATCTAGAACATGCATTCTATGTCTCTTCAACAACACTTACAGCATATCAGCATATGTACTGAAATCCACAACAACAGTAGCTGTTTCAGAACATTCAACAAGGTTTGTGGGCAACAGTTCATCTAGACAGCCGATTCTAATAGAGCACTTATCATGTAATAGTTGGTATCAGATACTCCTAAAACATCCATCAGCATTTCACTAATAATCATTAAAAAAGGTGCAGGTCACCAACAAATTCCCATTATGACCCAACTGCCGTTGCTGTTACAAATTGACGCTCCCTCTATCAAACCCTGTCAGCTTAACCGTATCATGTTCGGTTTTCAGGTATCCGGCGAGGCCTAGCCACTGATCGTGCCGCATTCACATCCGGTCAAACCATTCCGTGCCCGAGATCAGAACCACTTGCCCGGAACGAACCCTCCACAGAATCAGCAGAATCCTACGACCACCAAACAATCTCCACGACCGCAGCAGCTCTCGTGCGAGGCGCGAGCCCGCGGGCGATAACCCACGTCGCCGATACACCAACCGAGTGCTCCAACACGGCAAGCAAAGCGCCCGCACACCGCATCAACGTAGTCCCGGAGAAATGGGGAGAGAGAAGGGTAAACAAACCCGTGGGGCGCGCGCACTCACCGGGCAGCTGGCGGTGGCGGGAGATCGGGCCGGGCGTCGGGAACCGTCGCGGCGGGCGGCCGCGCTGGCGGCTGGGACGGGTTGGATCGGGGCGAGGGGGGACTGCCGCGGGGGTGCGGTGCTGTGCGTGCGTCGCGCGCGGCTCGCGTGGGAAACGACCAGATTGCTGGAAATGTCGCCGATTGGGGGAGGATCGGGAGGAGGGCGACGCGAGCGTCTCGCCTGTCACTCTGTGAGTGAAGTGGAAGGCAGGGACCAGGGAGGCGGTTGGGGAGGGCCGGAGCGGCATTGAAGTGAAACCTCTGCAGGGCCGGGATTCGATAGGCCCAGTCCATCAGGAAGCTCCAATAGGGCTGCGCCGCAGCGGCCTCTTTTGGACGTGTTAGCTTCTTGTATGTACTGGGCCCTAGAGGCAGGTAGGAGCCCAAATAGGGAATCCGACAAACACATTCGCTTGGAGTTCGGGGAGATCAACAATTTCATTCGCACTTACGTATAAAAAAACAATTTCATTCGCACCAAATTGCCTCAGAACGCATCCTTTCCGATTTCGGCGCTTGCTAAGCTCTCTTGACGCTGCAGAGAAAAAAAAATTGCAAGCTATTCCATACTCCAATTGATATCGCGTTACTTCCGAGGGACCACGCGGCCAGCGGAAAACTCCAATTGGTCTGAAGATTTGAGAAGACTGGCTGGTTGCACGTGCGCACGCACGTGTGTATACAGAGCTTTAGGTATTCTCAATACATTTAGCATGAACGCACGTGCGGCACGCACGTTTATATTGATGAAACGTATGTACTAAAACAATATCACTTGAGTGGACCAAGCGTTTTTAAAAATACTTATTCGCTCTCTCATGTATAGAGAGTTTTAGGTATTCTCAAATGTAGAGGCACATCATTTTTTGAGTTAGTTGGTCTTTATTTATATGGAGAAAAATTCTTAAATCTATTGTCTATTAGCAATACGGGATAATTGTGTGCACGTGGGGATGTAGCGGCCCACCTGGTAGATGGTGGGTACGCGCGGGCGGCTGGGTGAAAAAAGTTTTGCGGAGAATGAACTAAAAGTGCCTGGAACATCAAGTTTTTTCCTGCTTTCTTACAACTTTGGTCTTCTCTCTCCTAAAAAAATCCGACAGGTGGGTCATCTGTGAGGGGGCGGGGGTGGGTTTTTTAGAAAACATTTTCAATTCTCTATGATCCTTTTAGTATAGATAGACGTGTATTTATCCATCCATTAACTGTAATCGATTATGCGCATAAAACATCTACAGGCCACGCTTGATGCATGCCACCACCGTCCACAGTATTTGCTTACAAGTTAACGTGGTATTGTACAAAAGAATTGCGTACGTGATCACCAAAAATCGTATGACCAAACGACGGGGGAACCCTGAAACTAAGCGTCCGATCGATCCACCACCACCAAGCTCCCGGCCTCGCTCTCTCACGGCTTCCACGAGGACGGCGGCGGCGGCGCGGCGGGGAACATGGGCGGCACGGCGGAGAACATGGTGTTCTTGTCCACGGCGGTGACGCCGACCCCCCTGCCGCTGTTGGTGATGGCCACCAGCGCCGCCACGAGGCCGGCGTTGCCCACCAGCGTCGGCTCGTTCTGCCCGAAGGTGTTGCGCGAGTCCTTGAACCCGTCGTTCCTGTCGGGCCCGCCGACCATGGCGCCCGTCAGCAGGTTCGGGTCCGCCTTCTTGGTGTCGCGCCACTTGTACCCGCCCGTGCACGAGTACTTGACGCCGTTCTTGGGCGTCGACGCGCCGCGGTGGTGCAGGTGCCGCGGGTACTTCTTGCCGAACCCCACCACGTAGCTCATCTTCTTCGGGTTGTCCCCAAGAATGTAGTTGAGCTGCTCGAGCGATCGTGAAATTGTCAGCAACGTATTGGATAGAGAAAAATGCATACGATCTTAGCCAAGAATGGCGTGATTTTCCGGTGATGTCGGTCGAAGTTGAGTTGAGTTTACCTGGGACTTGGCGAAGTCGCGGAGGTCGTTGGTGGTCATGAAGTTGGGGCCGCAGTACCAGCCGGGGACGTTGGAGGCCTCCATGTAGTCGGCGTAGAGCGCGGCGATGAAGGAGTTGGCGACGACGTACTGCAGCGGCTGGCCATTGCCGTGGTTGAAGAGCGCCATGCCGCCCTTGGTGAAGTTGAAGGCCTTGAACCGCGGGAAATACATGCACATGTTGAGGCTGGTGGCGTTGTGGTAGCCGATGAGGGACTCCTCGTAGGGGTAGCCGGGGTTGAGGAACATGCGCAGCCGCGACAGCAGCAGCTGGGCGCCCGGCAGCTTGTTGTCCCAGCTGAACACGGAGAAGTCGAGGATGTTGAAGAAGGCCTTGGCGTTCTTGGGCAGCCGCGGGTCGGTGGCGAATGTGATGTAGCTGCTGTTGCCGGTGGCGTAGTACATCCAGGCGGCGCTCCACATGTACTCGTCCCAGTAGCTGGTGGAGTTGTAGTAGTACTCGATGTCAGGCTGCCGGAGGGAGTAGGGGGTGCGGCGGCCCGACTGCCGGGCGAACTTCCACACGGTGGCCGCGCCCTGGGAGAGCTTCTTGGAGTAGGCGGCGTTGTCGCGGAAGACGATGGAGGCGGCGGCCAGGGCCGCGGCGACCTCGCCGCCGAGGTCGGGGGCGGAGCCCACGGACAGGGAAGGGCGAGGGTACGCCATGTCCTCCGGCCGGTTCCAGCAGAAATGGTCGTCCGGCCGGCTGCCGTTGATCTTTGCGGAACCCACCTGGAGCAAGCACGAGAGCCAGATCAATACGAGACACTATTTTTTTTTTGAGCATAATACGAGACACCATTGTGCACGAGCAAGACATCGCTAGTGTAGCAGAGTGTGATGCTACCGAAGCTCCTTCAAACGTTTTAGATAACTAAGACCGTGACTAAGAATCCAGCATGGCAATTTGTGGTAAGTTAAGAATCAAAGTTGCTCTGTCTCTCCGAATGTGTGGAGATTATCTTGTGCCACCAACAAAAAAATAATAACCCTTTCTAAGTGCTATCATGTAGCTAGACATGTTCTATATATCACAGTAAAGATGGAAAAAAAATGTTCTTGATCACACTACAGACAGAGCAAGCGATTATTTTTGCTTCTAGGAACATGGCGTGGCCGACACTGAATGGGAGGTCTTTGAGAACGCTTCCGGGGGAAGCCCGGTCGCTCTCTCCGGCGCCTCCCTCCCAGATCCAGGGCTGGCGGCTCCTGCCCCCGTCGGCGCTGCCATGGCAGGGAGCTTGGGCCGGGCGGCGGCGGCACGGTCCGGGCGCGCGTCGGCGGCCGGGCTGCCTTGGTGTCGCGCCCCGGGGCCGCACCTCGGCAGTGGCGGCGCGTCACGGGCGGCAGTTTGGCGCGGTGTCGGCGGCCTGCCGACTCGGCGCTTTCCAGGTCGCCCCTCGGCTTGGCAACGGCTTGTGGCCGGCGGGGGTTCCATCCCTCGGCGGTGGGGGAGGCCGCCCCGTCCCCCCGCGACTGCTCAGCCCTGTGCTGCGTAGTGGTGAGGGCGGGAGGAGCTTTCGCCTGCGATTTCACCATGGCCAGTGGTGCCACCTCCGCTCTCCTCGTCGTTGACAAAGCAGCTCCCGGGAGCGCCGTCAAGTCACCACCGCTGGGTTCATGATTTCTTTCCCACTCTGTGAGTCACGGTGCCGTTCCGTTGAGGGGACGACAGAAGGTTTGGGACAATAGAGGTTTCAAACCTTCTCGAAGTGTCGGGTGTTGTCGTGCGGGTGCTTATGGAATCCAGTGGCGAGCTTCGGCGGCTGTGACGGTGGGCAGTGGAAGGAAGCGCGGGGAGTGGTACAGGTCCTCTTGGCTCGTTGGACGGAGATCCTCAAGCGTAAGCTTCAATTCGGCTGTCGGGTTGGGCAACGGTGTATGGCGCTTCTCTTTTGAGGGCGTTGTCTGTAGGGTCTCGTTCGACGGCGGTTCGTGGAAGCTCCCCGTGGCGAAAACCAGACGTTGGCGCCGTTGCGTCTTTGCCTTCCTGAAGGCGTTGTTTGGAGTTCTTCTTGTAGCCGTTGGTGGTGAAGTTTTAGGCCCGTTGTGGATCGGGTCCAATAGTTGGTGTTCTGGTTTATGTCCCTTTAGATTGGTCATCTAGAGTAGTCCCGGCTCATCTCTGATGCGAGGCCTAGAGGGTCCTTTTTAAGATCTATTGGACGCCGCTCCATAGCGGATTGTATTTCATTGTAAACTGATAATCCCAGTATCTTTCAGTGCTTTATCTATGAAGCTGGCTACGGCCGTTTGGTGGAGGAACATGGCGTGGCCCGTGAAGCACATGTAGATGGTTGGAAGCTGAACCTTAGTCTATGATTAAGTCATGTGGCAAGTCAAAGGTTGTTAGGTGTGCCCATCAATAAAATTGCAGATCTAAATTTCCAGTTCAACACCTACTTAAATAACACATATATTTTCTGTTAAGTTGTTGATAAAAAAAAACTCTATCACAGTTCCTCTTATCTTTTATTCAGAATAGCAATTAGCAAATAGCTTAGATGAAGCATAATTTCAGAACAGGATAAAATGACACAATATACCAACAAGTAATCAGCATTTCACACTGCAAATTTTTAGCATTTGCCAATTTAGATCGATGTTCCTTACCTGAGCGTAGATCTTGTCGATAGTGGAAGCAGAGGAGTTGAAGGTGAGCAATCATCCGAATGGATGAGACAAGATCAGATATTCAGAGCACGCAAGTACTAGTACGCAACACAAGCACGATTGCACAAACAAGCAGAGACTTCATGGAGAAGGCCATCGGGAAGTGGAACTTGATGTTGTCGCCGGCGTCGTAGTAGCCGCCGACGAGGCCGCCCTTGACATCCTTGGCGTCGGAGCCGTCCGACAGGCCGGAGTTCCCGCGCCATGGGATGCCGTTGTTCTTCGGAAGCCGGCCGGCTGTCAAGGAAGAAGAGGGATCAAAATGTTGTCAGATCAATTGAACAGTATCCATTTTGAACAGTACACCAGCACTGCATTTTGAACATTATGGAGAATACTTGACAAGATCTACAGGTACAGAGTACAAGATCGCTGGTGGTATAGTGACGGCGTACGAGTATTCGGAAAGATACGCAGCACAATTATTCAGCAAGATCTGTATACGCGTTCGATCCAGATCATAAAGACGAAATCTTTCGTGCTACTCCGTATGTTAAAGAATTGGATCAACTTGGTGGCCTACATGTGAGTGAACGTGCCAAGACCCCGCCCGAGAGCGATTGGGATTTGGGCGATTTCTCCCCCACATCAGATTCAGACCGTCACTTTCTGCAAAGGTGTAGACCGTGTAGTGACAGACTGACAGGGAAAACAGGACAGAACATTCCAGTAGTGGGGTTTTAGCTGTACACAGCTGTAGAGTGTAGAGCGTGTTAAACTGCTAACTAGGGGGCTGCAATCGCTCTTGTGCTTTTGGATCATCAACATCTAACAACACAAGAACTTAAGATAATGACCGGTCAAACGTGGCTAATTAAATGCAGCAATTTTCTACCCATATGATACGTGCAAGCAAATTTGCTAATGCAGAGCATCGGGTTGTTGCAAAAACGGCAGATCCAAACTAGTTCCAGCCGATCAGCAACACATGGTAGCAAGTTCGGCAAAGATGCATCATTGCATCAAGTAGCAGAGTATCCAAAATTCAGTTTCCTTTTGCAAGAACCAATCGTAGCAGAAAACAGGAGAGAGAGAGAGAGAGAGAGAGAGAGAGAGAGAGAGAGAGAGAGAGAGAGAGAGAGAGAGAGAGAGAGAGAGAGAGAGAGAGAGAGAGAGAGAGAGAGAGAGAGAGAGTAGCTGGCGGCAGTATGTAGCACTCACATTTCTGTGCGTTGAAGAAGCGGAGCGCCTTGTGGAGCGCCTCGGTGTACTGGTCGTCCGGCGGCGGGCCGGGCTTCTTGTGGGGGATGGACTTGGCGATGATGATGGGGAGGCCGATGAGGACGAAGGCGCCGACGACGCACCAGAAGACCCACCACAGGAGCTTGCGCTTGACGACGACGCAGCCGAGGTCGACGTACTTGTCCTTCTTCTTGGCCTCCGGCGGGCCCAGCAGCCAGCTCTGCTGCGTCTCGTCCAGCTCGTGGTGCTGCCGCGCCGACAGCGCGCCGCGGTCCAGGTCCATGTTGCGGCTGTGGTCGTCCTCCGCCGCCCCGTCGGCGATCTCGAACGACCCGCCCCAGTGGTTCGCCGAGTACATGGCTGCTGCTGGCTAGATACCTGGCTGCCGGCGGGCCGGACGGCAGAGCTGATGAGATGAGATGAGCTGCGACGCCGGCGCCTCGCTCCGATCCTCCTTCCCTGGGCTAATCGGCTTGATCGATCGCGCGCGCGATCAGCGGCACATGGGATGGCCCGCGCCGGCCGGACGCTTTGGGTAGATGGGGTGCGGGCGGTGGCGAGCCGCGCGAGGCTTCTTGGCGGTGGGTTGCGGACTGAGCAAGGTGGCCGGGTGGGGAGTTTTGAAGGGGAAGAAGGGGGTGGTTGACCCGTGGAGGGTGGGTGCTGGGCCTTCCTCCTGCTAGGGGAGGCGAGTCCGTGAGTGTGACCGCGTTGCAGAGGGAAAGAGCAGTTGGGTTTTTCCACATTTCGCGCTTTTTATCTGTCTGAAAGCCGGCTCAACATTTATTTTTTTCTTTTGAATTTACTCCTTGTGCTATGGGTACCAAGGACAGCGAGAAATAGGAGTACGTAGAGTAAATGGTTGGCCAGCACCGAAATCAGGCTGTGTCAGCAAGTCCAACCATAGAATGTTGCTCGGTTCAACTTATACATTTGTTACTTTTCTTTGATATGCGGAATTCGTCGGAAGCTATCAAATTCTGTTTTCCTAATTTGCTGTTTTCATATAATAGCTCAATTAAAAACTGTTTCCGTATAAACGTACACAGCATCTCTTGTGCCCCCAAGAACAAGTGGTCATTGCCAAGCTCCCATCATTTGGACCGCCAAACTTCAACCGTTTCTCGTCGGAGGTGCCAGTGCATGGGATCCGTATTCCGTCCACTCACCAGTCGCCACAGGCGGCGCTCACGCATTCCCGCTCCCGAGGGAGGCCAGCTGCAGCCTGCAGACACAGTGACTTCCAGTTCCATGGTTCCCTCGACTCCGAGGCCGCCAGGCCGGCCCGGGCCCCCAAAACCGAGTGAAGAAGATCACATCGCTTTCCATGCGTTCGTGTTTGGTGAGGGGCATATTTAGGGATCAAATCGGTCGGAAACGATCGAAATTTTTTATTATCATTTTCTAACCATATTTTTTTACTCGGAAACGAAAACGGAAACAATAAGTTCGGAAACGATAGCGATAACGGAAAAGTCGGTATATCGGAAACGAAAACGTCGAAAACCTTAAATCGAAAACTTTGTAGGCCAATTTCAACAACCAACATTACTACATATTTATATAAAGATAAAAAACAATAATCAAAAGATAAAAAACAATGGAGCTATGTAGGGTGGGGATTCATTTTGATTTGTGACAAAGAAAATTTTAGGCGAACTAGAAGGGACGAAGGGTAAGCCGTGCATTTTGGGCCGAATTCGGAATTCCAACGGAAAATTTCTGATTAATTCGATCGATAGAGCTATTCGGCGGTATAAATCCAGTATCTTTTCCGTATCGTTTTTCGACATGTACCGTTTTCGTTTCATTGGAACGGAAAAATCTCGGAAACGAAGCTCGGTCGATCGGGAATTTCCGTAATCGTTTTCATCTCTATAGGTGATAACACGAATTGTGCGTAGAAAAAAGAAAATTTCAACTGTGAATCCAGTCGTCGGAACGCCGTATCATTCCATCGAGTGCCCAGTTTAATAACGTTGGACGGCATCATGGGCTGATGGCACGACCAACTCGCAAAAAGGATACCCATATAATTATCGACAAAGATTGGAAAAAGGAACATATGTGTCGTCACCATCATTCTCAATGTCTTCCTACCTCGGTTTTCAAGCGGCGAGAGTTTGGAATCTTGCAGTGCCTCTGCTCACATCAGCATGGTTCCATGATCATCCGATGATTCGGCAGGTGGTGGCCTCTAGTGCTAATTCTCGCAGGTAAATTTAATCTCTGTTCGATGTTCGAATGAACTTGGAAGCAGCAGTCGTCATCCATCTCATCCTCCACCACACAGCACGATCAAGCACAAACAGCGGGCTTCAGCTGTTACTGAAAACTGGGGGCAGAGGATCGAAAACCGTGTGCAAGCAGTGGGTTTTCTGCTGCTTGGGTAGGAGCGAGCATGCTACACGAAATGCTAGTTCGGCGTTGGGATCGTTATCCACTGTGTTCACGCTTCTGTCTTTACTCTTGACGACGCAGTGCCTTGCCAGGGGCAAAGACAAAAGGGGTGGTTGTAGTTGTAGCCTGTAGGATCGTCTATCACGTCTCACAGTGGCTGTGTTCACTTCCTCCAAACTCCCCCAAATTCTCTCTCCAAATTTCACTATTCATCTATCACATCAAATCTCTCTCCTCATGCATGGAACACTAAACGCGGGTAAATAAAAAAAGTAATCTCATATTTTTGATGTACACGACGAGACGAATCTTTTAAGCCTAGTTAAGTCATGATAGGACAAGTATAAATCCAGTATCGTTTTCCGACGTGTATCGTTTTCGTTTCATCGGAACGGAAAAATCTCGAAAACGAAGCTCGGTCGATCGGGAATTTCCGTAATCGTTTTCATCCCTAGGCATATTGCGCTGGACGCAGCACGGCCCCGGTGGTGACTGCGTGTGGGGGTAGAGTCGCGATCTGCTGCCTGCCTTTACGATCCCGTCTCGCTGCTGGGGGAGAACTGGCCAGCAGGCAGCAGGGAGCTCGCATCTGCTCGCCTCCAATGATGGGCAGTTTTTTAAGGGGGCATTTTGTCATGCTCGAAGGTGTGTAACATGCAGAACAATCTGTCCGCATCGCCTTTTGGTGTTCCATGTGCCTGTTTCTATTTGCGACCCCTTTCCTGAATTATTATTATCTCATCGAATCGAGGGTGAGATGAGCACAGCAGTGCCAAGGCTAGCTGCTGCTTCAGTGAGATTGGAGTAGCTGCAGCAAGAGCTTAGGCCTACTTCAATAGTTGGCTTATAGCTAGCTCATAGAATTTTTTAATCCATAAACAGTAGCAAAAGTGAAGAGCTAGCTCTTGATCAAGAGATAGTCTCATACACGTATTTCGAGATTGTGTGAGGATGATGTGTGGGGTCATTTATATTATGAGTTATGTGCTAAGAGCTAGATCATTGAAGGAGCTGTCTCTTAGAGTGCTTAGAGCTAGGTGTTAACTCTTTCCATTGGAGTAGGCCTTACTGACGCTTGGGGAGAGTTGGCTTTGAAATATTCATAATGCAGTCCGATCTTTCTGTGCCGTAACTCATGCTTCAGTCAGGACCACCATTTCTTCTTAGACAGGACTACCACAGTTTTTTTAGAAAGTGCCACTAAACTTAGGCTGTGTTTAGTTCCCCAATTTTCTCCAAAAATTCGCTCTCCAAACTTCACCATCCATCAAATCACATCAAATCTCTTTCTTCATGCATTCATGCATAGAACACTAAACGTGGATAAATAAAAAAAACTAAGTACATAGTTTTGATGTACACGGCGAGACGAATCTTTTGAGCCTAGTTAGGTCATGGTAGGACAATGTTTACCACAAACAAACGAAAAGTGCTACAGTGCGCTACAGTGTCCGATGTGATATTTTCATCAAACTTTCTCTTCTTCTTTTTCTAACTACACACAGCGTTACTACAAGTTCAAATGGTACCAAAAGTCAAGCTAAAAGCTTTCCATTGACTGACGAGCACAGGATTTCAGTGGGAGCCACCGATCAAGGACGCTAACCAGGCAAAATTTTGCAAGCTCAACAACCATGTGCGGGTGCGTGTCGGTGAGGGTGTTAGGGACAAAGCCAGGAAATCAACACCAGGGAAGCCAAAGTGCACAAAATTACTAATTGAGGTGAGTTAAAATCAAAATTTTCAATAATTTATATAGTCAATTTGTGTGGACATCTCAAGTGTGTAGCTGCCCCCCTCTGGCCTCGCCCTCACTGTCGGTCGCCATCTCACCGTGGTCAAAAATGGGGGAAACACATGATGGAAAAATGCGAGAGAGCAGCGGCTTCGTCCTGTTGCTCTGTTTTTTTTCTTTGATAATAGCACACGTATAATTTATAATATATTAAAGCAGCGCGGTTGCTCTGATTTGTTTACGAGTCCCAGCATACGCATATGCTCAGCCTGGCGAGAGGCTGGCACCAATTATATGTATTCAACTCTGAAACTCTTTGTCTTTTTTTTTTCGTGGCCACTAGGAGGCCGCCTGCTGGATGCACACAGCCACACACACCTCTTCCAGCCAGAGCCAGTTTCGTGTCGCAACTGGCAAAGCTATCGTCTAGCGACCGCTGTATAGCGACGTTTCACCGGAAGAAGGTGACACAGAGAGCAGGGCAAGAACATATTTCGAGTACAGTAGGAAATGAGCTGAAGTTTTTTTTTTTAAGAAATGAACTGAAGCCCCGATTGGGTGGGTGACTGTGGATTTCCCTCGATAGAACACCTCAATTATTTATCGAGAAGATATAGAGTCTGAAAAATCAGAATCAATCTGCTAAATCAGAATTTTGTTAGTGTAGGTTGTTGAAGAAGGTCTGTGGCCTGCTAATCATTCAGAAATCAGAGCTAAGAGTATTGAGCGGGCGTCGGTTATAGTGAGTATATAATGAATTGATTAATGTAGGCACGGAGCGATGGGGGAGAGGATTGAAGGAGACATGCCACTGGCCACGGGCTGAAAGAATATGGTTATCGAGTTGTTAGCACTAACCCATGATCAAATAAGATACTCGGACACCGACAGATCGGCGAGCAGACGTTGCATGGAGTTTTGTTTTTTAATTCGTCACCGACAGTGCCCCTCCCCCTTTGCAGGCCGTGACCGACAGTGAAGCTTCCTAGTCTCTCCGTCGCCATCCAGGCTCCATCCATCGGGGGCTCCTATGCAGCGAGCGGAAGCAAGATAAAAAGATGTTTGAGGCCCAATAGACCCATGATGTGTTATCTTTTTTTTCCTCCTGTCGGGTTGGCTTCTTCTCCTCCGGTGTCGCTCCCCCGGCGGCCGCTGTCAGATCCGCCTCCACTGCCCCTGTCAGCACTAACTAAGCCATGGTGACGCCCCCGCCGTCATCCTCCACCGCCCACCGCCGCCGTGCCGCGCCGCCCCCGCACCCACCCCGAGCACCACCGCATTAACTCTATCCGGCGCCCCTGCCATCGACCCCGCCCATCCGGTTGTCATCGCGCCGCCGTCCCCGGTGTCTCGCCCGCCACCACCATTGGGTATCCAGCCACCCCTGACCTTCCTTCTGAGCCGGTGAGAGACCTTACCCCCAACCCCGAACTCCGGAGCCCTAACCTGTTAGTGGTGAGGAGGACACGGTGGCGCAGCTGAGCTCCGGCGCTGAGAAGAGGAGACGAAGCGGATGTACGGCCCATGTTGACCGCATGAATCTCAAACATCGAAACCCAACGGACAGAAAAAACTTCCAGATGCCATATAGAAATCCCGTCCATCCATATTATCAGGCAATCCTGTTCGGTGGGCCTTTTGTATTCCTGAAAATAACTAGGGCCCGTTAGGTACTAAATGGGCTACGAGCAAGAGCTTGGCTTCGTCACTGCCAGATGCCAAGCAAGCTTGGTATATAACTGGGCCGACATGCAAAGCGGCCGGATAGGTTCTTAGGCCATATTTATATGGGATGTTTTGGTAAACATATAGGTTGGGCCGCTGGGCTTCGTTGTTTGTCGCGCGAAGCTCACTGCGACAAAAGCCGTAGAGCTCAGCTGAACGGCTGAACCCTCTCTCAAAAAAAAAAAACTGAACTGCTGAACAGTTCGAGGTCAAGCGCCGGCAGACGCGCGTCCAGCTCACTTTGCACTTTCCGCCATGAAGCTGCTAGTTGAATATTGCTGGCACGTAGGACCTTCCGTCTTATGTTGTCGTTGATGAACTGATGAATTTCGAAAGCACTGTAATGAACTGATATGGAAGTCTGAAACGCAATTCTGAAACTGAATGTCAGATCCAATCTTCAGTTCCAGTTGCATCTCTTCTAAAGTCCAAGTCACACAGATTTTAAAAGGTTCCTAACTTTATTTGCAATACCGGTTATTTTGAGATGCAGCTGTGTACTAAGTGGTGGCAGGTATCACTCCACTAGTATTTGGGGTCGAATTCGCTGTTGTCAGGGCAGAAGGTGACGGTGTATGTGTTGTTGACGACGGCGCAGCTGAAGCTGCCGGCGTCGGCCTCCGGGCACGCGCTCTTCAAGGACCCCGAGTTCCCCGCCTTGCACGCCACGCCACGACGCGGCCGCCGGGCGCCGGGCGCCTTCACCTGCTGGTCGGGCGGGCACACGCCGTCGAGGTCCAACGCGCACTTCGTCGGAGCGCAGTGGTGGCTGCCGCGACACGACCGTCGGCGAGGCTGATGCCGTAGGCGCCCGTGCCGCCTTTCCCGCCGAGCGCGAACTCGGCGACCGTCGCTGCCGGCGTGGGCCGGCCGCCGCCGCCGCCGCCGCACTCCAGACGGCGGGAGCCGCAGTCCCCCGTGGCGCACGTGAACCTGCCGCCTGCGTCGGTGGAGCAGTCGGTCCGGCCCCAGATGCGGCCTGACCACCCGTGCGGCAACGGGATCCCGAGTGCGTACTCGTAGCCCTTGAGCTCGGCGGGGGTGAAGCTTAGGGGCTGGGAGCCCGGCTTGGGGGCGATCACCGGCGCCACTCTGTAGCTGCAGTTGTTCTTGATGTTCAAGGTATCCGCTTTCGGCGACGGCGCAAAATCAGTTGGATGGATGAGACAAGATCAGAGCACAGGCAACGAGCAAGTACGCACCACGAGCACCATTGCACAAACAAGCGGAGACTAAATGAAGGACCTAGACTCTAGTTGTTCTTGGACTCGTCAGCCATCTCGGACATGCAGTGATGAAGGGACAATAATGAATGAATGATTGATCATTGACTGCTTCTGGCCTTCTGCTTACCGCCGGCGGAGACGGCGAGGACGACCAAGAATGAGACAAGAGCTCGGCAAGCTGCCCGCGTCGCCATTGTGGGGATAGAGATGAGAGCGAGGGCCATTTCGTCACGGATAAAGTGGCCGTGCGGGTGAGGCTAGGAGAGAAACGTGAGCCAGGGCCCAGAGTGCCTGCCAGGCTTCCACTGTGCCACGAGCTATGCATAAGAGAGCCCCAAATGTTCAGTAGCAATTTATCGAAAAGAATCAGTGATAATAATTTTCAAAAAAAAGAATCAGTGACAGTTAATCGGAAAAGAAAATCAGTGACAAGGGATCTCTGAGATATCATCAATTACTACCTGCTTTTATTACCATTTATATCTATATTTTTTAACTAAATCTACACCTCATCTTTTTTATGAAAAATATATACTTATATCTTCAATAATACAGAAGACAATCTTTTTTCCAACTCAATGCCAACTTTTGCACAGGGTAGTCCCTCCAATCAATATCAGACAGCTAGCCATCTGGTTTCCTACCTTCTATGGTTGATACTTCCAGTTTCATATTTCGAAGTACCTGACGGCTCTAAACTGCTCATTCAGCCTTTTTTTTAAAACTACAACAAGCATCAGTATCCTATCTAGTACTCGCACGCAGAATACTGATGCTCGTTGTAATTTCAAAAATTCTTATATACGTACATCAGCGCTTTAGCATACTCGCACGCATATAAACTCTATATTTCTGTCAAAAGTTGTCGTGTGGGGATCTTTGGACACCATTGCATTGGAAACTTTTATTTTAACTCACAACTAATGATATTGATAGAGCAACAGACTCTAAGAAAAAATTGAACGCATTAGAAATGGTGATAATTGTACAGGATATAGGATGCAATCTTCTCCACATACCCTGCTAGAAGATTTATTGTTCTAGATACAATCAAAATATTTGCTCTTGATTATGGTTTAACTATATTCAGATGCTGCTGCAGTTCATTTTTACAACTTGACAAAAAATTAATGTAGCCGTCATCTATTTCCATATAGTTAGTTTCATTTCAAGACAGATCTAAGAAAGAATTAGTTGATATTGTGATTAGTACTAGTAAGTAGTTGGCACATGCATGCGCTGCATCCAAATTCCAATCATTTCATCCAAAAAAAACGGTTGCACAAAATTATGTGTGCAATTTTTCCACGATTATTTTGAAATTGCACTATAAGATATGATGATTAACTTGCACCTTGCAGCATGCTTCCCAAATGTTCACAGTGAGTGAGTGCTGTACTGTACATTCGCATCCGCCTCCCAGAAGAGGCCCACACCAAAGAACCCGTGTCATTCTTCCTCGCTGCTCGTGTCGGAAAGTTTGAAATTTGAAAGTTTGAAATTTGAATAATGCTAATCTCTCATTTAAGGTAATTTGCATGGATAACTAGTAGCATGGCTTTGCTGACTGGAGAGATATTGGTTTGAGAAGCGAAGTTAAGAGTCATGAAAATTAGAGGTGAAAGGTAGAGAAAATAAAGCTTGCTTGGACCAAATTTCTATTTTCTATCTTAATCTCATTATTGGAGGAGTTCAAATTTAAAAAGTGATGATTTTTTTGTCACTGTTTGGTAGTGGGTTTGGGAATGAACCAATGTGTAAGGGACTAGTTTAATTTATAAGCGAACACGGAGTACTATACTCACATAGGTCACCTTCCACAAAAAAAAACATAGAGGTTACTAGTAATAGTGAAAATATATTTCACTAAAAGCAACGGCGGGTTTCACGTCCATTTCCTTTTCCCACTAGAACTTAATAGCCACCTGCAAAAACAAGAGAATTTTGAGCCCAGGCCTTTAAATCCCAGTTCATCCTACAAATTCCCTCAACCTACAAAGTCTCCAGTTCTCACCGGCGACACAAAGGCCTCCCGCCGGCGCCGGGCGACCGCCAGCTAGCCATGTACTCGACGAACCACTGGGGCGGGTCCTTCGAGATCACCGACGGGGCGTCGGAGGACGACGACAGCCGCAACATGGACCCCGACCCCGGCGCGGTGTCGGCGCGGCAGCACCATCACGAGCTCGACGAGACGCAGCTGGGGTGGCTGCTCGGCCCGCCGGAGGCCAAGAAGAAGAACAGGCACGTCGACCTCGGCTGCGTCGTCGTCAAGCGCAAGGTCCTGTGGTGGGCGTTCTGGGGCCTCGTCGCCGGCTTCGTCCTCATCGGCCTCCCTGTCATCATCTCCAGGTCCATCCCCCGCAAGATTCCCCGCCCGCCGCCGCCGGACCAGTACACGGAGGCGCTGCACAAGGCGCTCCTCTTCTTCAACGCCCAGAAATGTGAGCACCGCCGCACTCCATATATCTCCTGCTTGCGCGATCGTGTACATCCGCATGAATGACGAGCTCTTCGATCGGATTTTCGGAAGAATTTTTTTTGCAAATTTGCGATGATCTTTGATCGGTAGAAGCCTGTGCAGATCTGCGTCTGCGTTAGAAATTGGGGAATTCGGATCGCATTTTGCGTTCTCAGGCCTCTGCAATAATGGAATGGAATCGTATTTCCGTTTTTGATCACCACGTAGACGCGTAGTCGTAAGTGATAGTGATTGTAAATACACGACGTATACCTTAATAGCAACAGTTGTATACATATAGACCACATGGGGAGCCTGGTACGGCAGGCCCATGGGCCGTGACACGTTTACAATCTAACACTCCCCCGCAGTCGGAACTGGGAGCACTGCGAACATTAAGACTGGATCTAAACTCAACAAAGACGGACGTCGGGAGCCCTTTAGTGAAGATGTCGGCATACTGTGAAGTAGTAGGGACATGCAAAACTCGAACTTCTCCAAGGGCCACACGGTCACGAACGAAGTGTAAGTCAATCTCCACATGCTTGGTTCGCTGGTGCTGAACGGGGTTGGTAGACAAATAAACGGCACTGACATTGTCGCAATACACAACTGTAGCTCGACGAAGGGGACAATGGAGTTCAAGCAGAAGCTGGCGTAGCCAACACGCCTCCGCAACCCCATTGGCGACAGCGCGATACTCGGCCTCAGCACTGGATCTGGACACTGTTCCTTGACGCTTGGAGGACCATGAGACCAAATTATCACCCAGGAAGACTCCATAACCAGAAGTAGAACGGCGAGTCTCAGGGCAACCGGCCCAATCAGCATCAGAGTACACGGTAAGATCAGCAGGCGAGGTACGTCGGAGGTGAAATCCAAGATCCAAAGTACCCTGTATATAGCGCAGGATGCGCTTCATGGCGGCAAGATGAGGCTCTCTCGGATCATGCATATATAAACAAATTTGCTGAACTGCATAGGCAATATCAGGACGGGTGAAAGTAAGATACTGAAGGGCGCCGGCGATGCTGCGGTAATGTGAAGGATCAGTCACAGGAGCACCATCAGCAGGCAGCTTGGCATGAGTATCAACAGGTGTGCTGCAAGGCTTGCAGTCACGCATACCAGCACGGTCCAGAATATCCAGCATATATTGTTTCTGAGAGAGGAACAACTCATCTGAGCGGCGATCAACAGAGATACCCAGAAAATGGTGAAGAGCACCCATATCAGTCATAGAGAATTCCTGTTGCAGAGCGGCGATGATGCGCTGAAGGAAACTCTGTGACGAGGCAGTGAGAACAATATCATCCACATAGAGAAGCAAGAACGCCGTGTCGGCACCCCGGCGATAGATGAACAGGGAGGTGTCTGCTTTGGCCTCAACAAACCCAAGGGAGGTGATGTGTCGGGTGAAGCGACTATGCCATGCTCGAGGGGCCTGCTTCAATCCATATAATGACTTATTCAATCTGCACACAAAATCAGGCTTGGAGGAATCAACAAACCCAGTTGGCTGCTGGCAGTACACAGTTTCTGTCAAAATTCCGTGAAGAAAAGCATTCTTGACGTCCAGCTGATGAATGGGCCAAGAACGTGACAGAGCAAGTGTGAGCACAACACGGACAGTGGCCGGCTTAACGACCGGGCTGAAAGTTTCCTCGTAGTCAATACCAGGCCGCTGAGTGAAGCCTCGGAGAACCCACCTGGCCTTGTAACGATCAAGAGAACCATCAGCCAAAAATTTGTGACGAAAAACCCATTTACCGGTGACAATGTTCACTCCAGAGGGTCGAGGCACCAAGGTACTTATTTCTCTCTCTTCACACGAACAACACAGATTAGATTCTCCACGATCCAATGAGAAAATCAGCGCCATCGACCGAGCATCAATGCAAGGTCCTCTCCTCTGTAGTCTGTCCACTTAACTTCCCCGTGGTGCAACTGCAGGGACCATGCTCCACGCATGCCTATGCCTATAGGATCCTAGTATGGCTTTTATCCAGCGAGGTACGTGAAGCACGGACGAGTTCAGAGAGTTCCAGTGCGTGAGCAGAGAGCAACAGGGAGGGGAGCCACTGAGCCAGAGCGCAGGCCGCAGAGCAATGCGACACGCAGAGCAGAGCTCATGCGGGGCGTAACTGATGCCTGAACGAACTCTCCGTCCCTTCCACTGTGCAGTCACGAAACACAAAAGCCAGAGTAAATGGACGGCTTCATTCAAGGCCGGCCACCGCCCCACCGCGACTGCGCCCTGCCTGCCTCGCCGGCCAGTCAAGTCACCACCTCTCCGGGTCACGAATCCCTTCACGCACTCGCATGCAGCCGCGGATCGGACGGAGCTGCCTGGCCTGCCGCAGTCGCCGCAGGGCTCGCCCCGGACGCCATTCAAGAACGCGGCAGTCATGTGTCGTCAAGTGTCTTCGCCGTCTCCCCCGGAGCTCGCGATCGGCCCCGTGCACGCACGCGCGCGGCGCCCCATAAATCCTGCCTGCGGTGGTGACGCGCGCGCGCGGTCGAGCGAGGCCGGCCTTGAATAGCCACGCCGCGTCTCGCCCCCGGCGTGCCGGCCGGCCTGCGCGACGCAAAGCTTCAGCGGCATGGCAGGGGGTCATTGAATCCATGTGAGGGGCCGAGGATCATGTGAAGCACAATCAAAGGTCCCCGCGCAGCCGCTGCGC
>OAMR01000183.1:1358932-1391145 GCA_900205405.1 Echinochloa crus-galli | reverse complement strand
TGAGTATCAACAGGTGTGCTGCAAGGCTTGCAGTCACGCATACCAGCACGGTCCAGAATATCCAGCATATATTGTTTCTGAGAGAGGAACAACTCATCTGAGCGGCGATCAACAGAGATACCCAGAAAATGGTGAAGAGCACCCATATCAGTCATAGAGAATTCCTGTTGCAGAGCGGCGATGATGCGCTGAAGGAAACTCTGTGACGAGGCAGTGAGAACAATATCATCCACATAGAGAAGCAAGAACGCCGTGTCGGCACCCCGGCGATAGATGAACAGGGAGGTGTCTGCTTTGGCCTCAACAAACCCAAGGGAGGTGATGTGTCGGGTGAAGCGACTATGCCATGCTCGAGGGGCCTGCTTCAATCCATATAATGACTTATTCAATCTGCACACAAAATCAGGCTTGGAGGAATCAACAAACCCAGTTGGCTGCTGGCAGTACACAGTTTCTGTCAAAATTCCGTGAAGAAAAGCATTCTTGACGTCCAGCTGATGAATGGGCCAAGAACGTGACAGAGCAAGTGTGAGCACAACACGGACAGTGGCCGGCTTAACGACCGGGCTGAAAGTTTCCTCGTAGTCAATACCAGGCCGCTGAGTGAAGCCTCGGAGAACCCACCTGGCCTTGTAACGATCAAGAGAACCATCAGCCAAAAATTTGTGACGAAAAACCCATTTACCGGTGACAATGTTCACTCCAGAGGGTCGAGGCACCAAGGTCCATGTGTCATTGGCCAGGAGGGCGTCGAACTCCGCTTGCATCGCAGCTCGCCAGTGAGGATCAGTGAGCGCCGAGCGGACGCTCTTCGGGACAGCCGAGAGCGTGGACGTGTGCAGGTTCAGACGATCAACCGGCTGGCGAAAACCGGACTTGCCCCTCGTGCGCATGCCGTGATCATTGACCACGGGCTCGGTAGGTTGGGGCAGAGTAGAAGTCGTGCGACCCCCCCTACTGGCAACAACCTGTGACGTGGAGTCAGCAGGGGCAGCAGAGGGTGCCGCGGTCGGTGCCGTGCGTCCCCCTCCACTGGCAGCAGCCTGCGACGCAGGGGCAGCAGAGGGGTCCGAGGGTCCAGCCGTCGTGCTCGAGGGTGCTGGCGCCTGAGCAGCAGCCGCACCAGCGCCAGGTGAGTCCTGGACGTGGGGCGGTGTGACCGCGGCGGCCGAAGCGCCTCCAGCGGGTGCCTGCGAGCCGCCCGGGCTGGAGTCAAGCTCGACAGCGGGCAGCGCACCGGCTGGTGATCCAGCGGGGGTCGGCGCGTGCGGCGGTGTACCTGCAACCACAGAAGTAGGCCCGATGGGCATAGTCGAAAAGTCATCCTCGCTCAAGAAGTCAAGAGTGGCTGGATCCGAAGGAGAGGTGGACATGGCCGAGAAAGGGAACACGGCTGCATCATGGAATTAGTCACATTCGAGCAGGTGAATAGCCCACACATTTTTTTTATCTATCCGATGCAGGTTCCATTCATTTAACTTACGATTATGTTTCCTGTTTGTTAGAAATCTCGGTAGATGTTCAGTGAACGGCGGCGCAAGCCGGGCTCAATGGCGTCGCTGCAGATCTCCCCTCGACCATGATAGGTGATTGTAAATACACGACGTATTCCTTAATAGCAACAGTTGTATACATATAGACCACATGGGGAGCCTGGTACGGCAGGCCCATGGGCCGTGACACGTTTACAATCTAACAGTAAGTGCCCAGCACAGTGCACAGCTGTGTGTAGCTGCACCGCTACAAATAGAATGCACTACTCGTCTACTCACCAACTTCCGCAGAAAGCGACAACCTGACATTGGGAGAGCGAGAGAGATATCAAAACCCCAGTTGCCATTGCCCGGGATCATGGGCTCATGGCACGTTCACTGTTAGCTTCTCTGTTGCAGCAGCATGTACACTTTTTTTTATGGCCTGTACCATTGAATCATCTACAGTATGTTCAATCCATTTGTTCAAAATGCCTTCGCACTGACAGCATATATTGTTGTGTTCATCTGACAACAATTGTGCTCCATCTTCGTCATGACAGCTGGCCGTCTTCCGCGGAACAACGGCGTCCCCTGGCGTGGAAACTCCGGTCTGAAGGACGGCTCCGACGCCGAGGACGTGAAGGGCGGCCTCGTCGGCGGCTACTACGACGCCGGCGACAACATCAAGTTCCACTTCCCGATGGCCTTCTCCATGACGCTGCTGAGCTGGTCGGTGATCGAGTACAGCGCCAAGTACAAGGCCGTCGGGGAGTACGACCATGTCAGGGAGCTCATCAAGTGGGGCACTGACTATCTTCTCCGTACCTTCAACTCCTCCGCTTCTACAATCGACCATGTCTACGCTCAGGTAGCTTAAAATTCAAAATTTTCAAATGCTGAAAATTGCACGGTGAAAAATGGAGCTGCAACAACGTGTGTTGATCTGACCCGTGCGTGCTCCGGCCAGGTGGGTGCCGCAACGATCAAGAGCAAGACGCCGGACGACCACTACTGCTGGAACCGGCCGGAGGACATGGCGTACCCCCGCCCCTCCCTGTCGGTGACCACCGCTCCCGACCTCGGCGGCGAGATCGCCGCCGCCCTGGCGTCCGCCTCCATCGCGTTCCGCGACGACGCCGCCTACTCCCCGGCTACTACGACGCCGCCGGCCTCGACATGTGCAAGTGCCTCCGCCGCTTCGGGGCCTTCAACTTCACCAGGGGCGGCCTGGCGCTCTTCAACCACGGCAGGGCCCAGCCGCTGCAGTACGCCGCCGCCAACTCCTTCCTCGCCGCGCTCTACGCCGACTACCTCGAGGTCGTCAACGTCCCCGGCTGGTACTGCGGCCCCAACTTCATATCCGCCGACGAGCTCCGCGCGTTCGCCAGGTCCCAGGTAATAAAAAAAATGAACAACTCCATGGCACCCAGAAATCACGTACTGAACTATTCAACACTGCGTGCATCATATCTGACTACGTTGGTGACACGAGCAGCTCGACTACATTCTTGGGGACAACCCGAGGAAGATGAGCTACGTGGTGGGCTACGGCAGCAGGTACCCGCGGCGCGTGCACCACCGGGGCGCGTCGACGCCGCACAACCACGTCAAGTACACGTGCACCGGCGGGTACAGGTGGCGCGACACCAAGAAGGCGGACCCGAACGTGCTCACGGGCGCCATGGTGGGCGGGCCGGACCGCCGCGACAGGTTCAACGACTCGCGCATGGCCTTCGGGCAGACGGAGCCGACGCTGGTGGGGAACGCCGCGCTCGTGGCCGCGCTGGTCGCCGTCACCAGCAGCGGCCGCGGCGTCGGGGTCGGCGCCGTCGACAAGAACAGCATGTTCTCCGCCGTGCCGCCGTTTTTCCCGGCCACGCCGCCGCCGCCTCCCGCGTGGAAGCCATGAGAGATGTCGTCGGGAGTTGCGTAGTTGGGGTATGGTCGTATGGAACAATGGTTACATCATTGTGCTGCTCGCTCAGAGGCAGCAAAGACTATAGATCAGAAAAAATAGAGATGATCATGCAGTGGCCAGTGGCAGTGCGCTGTGCGCTTAACCTTACTGTTACCTGGTAAACTTGGGCCATCGACAGCCAGGTCGATATCTTCGCGAAATTGAGGCCCATTACAAGAATATATTTGGGCTTTAAATGCAGTGAATGTGAATCCCATCCATTTGGTTGCATCGTTAAAAAACACTCCAACAGTACGTCAGTACCTCGAGGTTTTTGAAAAAAATAATGTTAAACATTTCACATATGCAGGTCAGATTGATAGTATACAGCTTTATCAAAATTCAAGGTCTTTGTTTAAAAAAGAAATCAAGATCAAACAAGGGAAACATTTCAACAAGAGATGATGTTATAAAGATGGGGGATGGATTAACACTAATAACAGATGCCATGAAAGTAGAGATTTACTACAAAACTTCAAAAGTCAAAGTGTAACAAAACGTCAGAAATATCTGTGACCTTTATACATCACCACGTACGAGATGGGAACTTTCCCTTTCAATCACTACACACTGGAAACAAAAAAAAAAAGGGTGAACCTATGACTTGCAATGAAGTTCAAGAGGGATTTTCAGTCCTACTGCCTGACCAACCATGGATAACCATGCCGGTAGATATTGCAGCGATTGTTCCTCACACGATACTTTCCTTTCTTCAAGAAGTAGCTTCATCCAGTCGCTGGTTGCACAGGGGTGCAAGGTGAACCATGGCCTGCTTAAGTGGGGGTGCTCCTACAGGAGTGCAGGATAATTCAATCATCCTGACTGTAGATTTGTTGAATGGGAGACAAAAACACGTATTTTTGGAATCATGTACAATAATATAGTCATTCTCATCATACCTCTCGAGTAATAAATGTCCACTTTGACTCGCTTAATACTTTAAGCGAATTAGAAGGAAGGTCTTGTTTTATCTCATCCAGTGTTAGCAGCTGCCCATCTAAGTACAGTAACAGAAAGGTTTGCAGTCAAATGAAACAGTAAAAGTTAGTAAATATCTACTTATGTTATCGAATTGCATACCAGAGCAATGACCCTGAAAGTATAGCACCGGAACCTTGTATGAGTAGCTGTATACAACATGGAAATCATATACATGAATAGTATCACTAGAGCTCTGGACCTGCAAGGGGAAGAACACAAGGAATGCTGTACAAGTTACATTCAGGAACTGGAGTAAAACAGAGTACTCACACTGATAACAGCATTCTGCACAAAACCCTGAGTGATCGAATCAGAACCGACTTGAGTTGCTGCCTAGGATTTCTATACTTGGGCAAAATTGAGCTATACCAACAAAAAAAAAATGATTCAGAGGGTACAAACTGTGGAAATTCAGAGCAAGCTAATGTACCAATAACCAATAGTAGCTGTAGACAGCATGGAAATCATAAACTTGAACATTATCACTAGAGCTCTGGAAGTGCAAAGGGAAGGACACAACGAACGATGTACAAGTTACTTTCAGAACTGGAGTAAAATGGAGTACACACACTCATTACAGCCTTCAGCACAAAACCCTGAGTGATCAAATCACAATCACAGCTGACTTGAGTTGCTGCCTAGCATTTCTATAAGCCCTTGAGCAAAATTGATTTGTACCAAAAAATGATTCTGAATTATGGAAGTTCCAGAGCAAGCTAATGTACCAATAACCAAGTCACAGTAAAATTTACCCAAGTATCATACGCAACAACATCTGCACCATCAGAATTGTCGTTCTCCTCGCTCTGCTCCTGCAGGATAAGATTTGGTCAAAGGTTAGCATTTGACCACCATCATCTTGCTCACTTTAGAGGCATACAGGGAAAGAAACTACAACCTGGATCCCTCCACAGTTGCGGTACACACCTTCCAGCGCCAGATACCCCTCTTCCTGCAAGAAAAACAAGCAAATCCATCAGCCAGTGCACTACGCAATCTGAAATTTAGTGCGAATCGAAAGGAGACGGCCAAGCTCTACGAGGGGGGAAATATAGCGAGAGAAAATCATTGAGCAGACACCTCAGACGGCACCCCAATTTTGCTGCAGAGCTTCCATGTCCAGTCAGGAAGGGAGTCGTCGACCTCGATCTCCTTCCACCTCTTCACCAGCGCCGTCGCGGAGGCGTTGAAGCCGTCCAGCGACAGAGTCCCATCCCAAACAGGTGAGCCTCCCATCGTGAAGCAGGGATCAGTATCGATAGATCGAAAAGGATTCAATTACTCCTAACAGGACTTCGCAGTTCACAGCTCTCTCCCGGCGCCGGCCGCCAGGCGCGCTCTCTCCCACAGGCGCCGGCCGCCAGGCGCCGCAGGAGCTCTCCCCGAAAACTTTTGGTGGCTTGCGCTCGCATCGACTGGCGGAACGGAAAGCTTCTGGGAGCAGCAAGATTAGGGACGAGGAAAGGGATGACCGGACTGTGTCTGTCTGTATGTTTTTCTGAAATCACCTTCACAAATCATGATAGAATTGGGTTTGCATTCACCGTCCGATCTGTGTTATACGGGTCAGATTATTGCAACAACGAACAGTGGCCGGAACCCTTTAGCTGCACGTCCGTTGTACGTGCAGGGAAAGCCCACCTATTGCTGGCGAACGGTTAAGCTCACTCCAGAATTATTCAAAAACACAAATGCCCTGTTGGGTTAGCTGGTACTAGTTTTACTAAGAGAAAAATATTGCTGGCTGGTTAGTGACAGGTGCTGGTTTCTGCTGAGAGAAAAAAACTGCTGGCTGGTAGCTGATAAGCCAAACGAACATGGTGAAAGACGTGCGGCTTTATTGATGAGCGTGTGCAGTACTTGGTGACGATTATTCATAGTCTCAACTATCAAGTTTGTGGAAGATACAGTTGAACAGCATTACTGCAAGCCTCTTGAGCATCAAGAATCAAGAAGGGCAACAACGAGCGTCAGTATCCGGACTAGCCATTTTCGAGCGATAGCCTAAAGCTCTACTGGCTGAAACTTAAACTCTCATAGACGTGGATGGGGTGAAAGGTGGCGACTCCAAGACCAAAAGGTATCAGCCTAAGTGATGCCGAAACAGAGATGCCATCTCGATCTACAGGGAAAAAAGCAGAGTTTTATCATGTGATGAAAATGCAGGCTTGGTTGTTTTTTGGATTACCAAAAAGAAAACTACTTACAGCAGTAAGAGCAGCTTCAGCGCCCTTGTTCCCAGCCTTGCCGCCAGCACGGTTTAGCGCCTGCAGTATTCAGTTTGGCATACATTTACTCACCACAGATTTGATGAGGAAATCAGTGCACATGTTTTCAAAAGTGTTGGGTAATTAACAGAAGGTTAGCTACGAGAAACTGTTCATCACGAAGGAATCTTCGTGTCAAACTTCTCTTAGTCTGCCCAATCAGGATTTCCCCTTCTCAAGCAGCCAAGAGAACTGCACGTCACTGAATAAAAGATAGAGACGGTTCCGAATACAAAAGCCTAACAAGGCAAGAAAACAAAAGTAACAGTATAAAAAGGACCGTCAACTTTATTATTCATTTAAACATTCTTATTTCACCTACTAGCACACACAAATTATGAGGACTCTTCAGAACAAGTTAGCATATGACTTGGGAACATGAACATTGGATCAAAAGCATGTTTTGGTCACAGGTAAAATAATCTTGAAGCTTTGTCTGATTCCTGGTTTCTGCTGGCAAAATTGTCAAATTCAAGAAAGCTGAACCAGGAATGAGATGGACATTAGATGAAGGTTCCAAAAACATAAGTTTCAATTTGCCTACCACAGCCCAGAGTCAGTTGGTAACTATGCATTTTTTTTGCGGGTACAGTTGGTAACTATGCATATGGGCATGTGGGTGAAAAATTCAGTATCTGCTGACAATTATCCCTGGTTTGGGTTACCAAACAGGATTCAGATAGATGGAACATTTGATAAGATGCATAAATAATCAAATCATAAATTACCTGGTCCATGTCTTCACAAGTTAGAACACCAAATACACAAGGGATGCCTGCATCATCAACCAAACCATAAGTAATCTGAAATTCTGATAGTTAACTGAATGCAATCACCAGAAAGAGAAAAACAAGACAAGCATATCGCAAAGATTCACTGAAGACTGTAAAGTTCCTTTGTAGAACCAACTAGAGAGTTATCTCATATAGCCAGAATAACTTCCAATCCATACTAGTTGCTTGCAGTAATTCTTACATGTTTCTGTAAGCTATATGACATGTATTGGCCTTTACACATTTCTGTAAGCTATATGACACATGTACTGGCCTTCAGTAACTTAGACATGTGCATTTTATGAGAGTCAACTATTAAACACATGCATGTAATGAAACAGCTAAATATTTCACAAGAGGAATAAAAAAAAGGGCATAGAATTACCCCAGATGAGACAGAAACAGCTTCAGAGAATCAAGTTTAACTACTGGCAGGCATGATACACAAGGAGGGGAAGAGCTGAAAGCAACATACCAGCAGACAGTCCAGCATTGAGTACACCTGATGCAGCTGAGTTTGCAACAGCATCATAGTGAGTTGTGTCACCTCTAATCTGCAAACCATTGCTAAAGCTTTAAACCTAAAAAGAACCAGCTACTGCAAAGTGCTAACGATGAGTTTGCAAAGTATAGGTCAATTTGGCATTATCGATGAACATCATGATTTGTGTGACTACAAAGGAGTAGAATGTGAAATAATTTGCTAATTCAGTGTTGTTATTTGTTACCTACACTTCTACCGTTTGATGTATGTCACACACATTCAGAGACAGTTTCACAATTGAACAGCACACTGACATCAGTAAATGGCTTATACAGCTCCTTTATGGATTTTCTGTTCGAATAACAGATGTATGTATCTGGGACAGCTCAATAAAATTCAAAGAGAAGGAACGCTTAATAAAATTGTTCAAATGGTACTGTACAAAAGATACAATTTTATTGAACTTTTTAGAATTCCATTTGCACAGTTCACAAGGCCACATAATATCAAGATAGATGGTAATATATTAACTGTTACATAGTATTTGGAAAATAATTCTAGAACATCAATACTACCTTGGCAACATGTTAAATGAACATCGAAAGCAAATTGAATGTAGAGAACAATAAAATCCAGTGTGTAATATGGATGTGATACAAAAATTAATCAACTTACCACAGCTCCGATGCACAGAATGGCATCGAATTTTCCGGACTTCCCAAGCTTTTGTGCCGTAATGGGAACTTCAAAGCTTCCAGGAACGCTAACAACCTACATATTAATTTGAATAAGAAGGAAAAGTATGAGTTTCAAAGGTTTCTGGGACCTTTTAGAGATTGTGCAGTTTCTAACGATAGGCTTTTTATTAAGAGCAATATTCATGTTCAGATGTATATCATGCTCTGTGTTTCAAGGCATTCTTTACACGACAGTTAAAATCATTCATGACCAGATCAACAGTGAACAAGAACATCTAACATTTGGCATGCAGCATGTTACATCTTGTTCAGGAAATGCAGATGAAAATAATTCACAGGGACAGAACCATGAAATGACTAGCAAGCTTGGTAGAAATTGAAATTTAAGCCCCGCCAAGTAAGATAGCCATCCAATAAGAGTTATTTGCACAGCTCATGACCCTTTCACAACAAAACCATCTCTATGACAGCATCAGCAAGGAGGGTGACTATACAACTTTGCTCCACAGGCATGAAAATGTTTTAGGCCCATAAGTCATCAGGACCAATATTACTCAAATCAAATTTATGCATATCAATATGACAATGAAAAGCTTCAAATAAACAAAAATAATGTAACGTGCATACTGTTATATTTTCTGGTTTGACAGAGTATCGCTCGAATGTCTCCAGTGCCCCCTGGAGTAACAGGCTTGTCACAACCTCGTTGAACCGGGCCACAACCTGCAAGTGAATAAGGTGCAATACAGTCATTGAATCGTGCGTTCAAAGGTTAAAGGGTGTGAAAATACAGGAAAGTGGCTTTGAAGAACAGCGTGTCAGTAGGCACAACAGAGCATATCCAAGGCCTTTGTTCTGTAAAGTCCCATCGATTCTATAGCAAAGGAACAGGTGCTTCTCCATTAAGCAGCACTTGACTCACCACCCCAAACCTGAGCCCCTCGTTGCTGGTCAGCGACCCCATGAGCTTTTGGTGCCCCCCGGCGGCGGCGGTGGCCACGTCGAGGCGCCGCGACGGCGCAGCGCGCGCGGCCAGAGCGGCCGGTCGTGCTGCACGAAGCAAAAAACCAAAGCAAAGGGAACAAATCAGGACAGGTAGGGCAGAGATGGTTCGGCGGACTGAAGAGGCGGCCACAGGTGCGGCTTACGGCAGGAGGGGAAGGAGACGGCGGCGGGCGCACGCCTCGGGGGCGCGCTGGGCAGCCGGGCGCAGGAGGAGTTAGCGGCCGCGGAGGATGTCGCCGGAGGAGCCGCCATCGCCGTCGTGTGGGTCCCAAAGATCTGGCCGGTGGGCGGCGGCTGCGCAGCTCAACTACTCAGGTGCGGGCGGGTGTCAGCGTCCTCTCAGCCGGAGAGGATATCGGCCAAATGTATTAGGGTCTAAAGTGGCTCTTAACGTGGGACCCACGTCCTTAATAATTTAATTGTAACTAAAAAAAAGATTATTCCCATCCTCCCTTTTTCCTTCCCTTTTCGGAGCTTTCTTCGCCACCGCCGGCCTGTTGGGGATGACGACGGGTTCCAGCAGTCGATGAGGCCGCTTTCCCGCCGGCGGCAGCTAAACCTTCCTACGCACGGCGCACAGCAACGAATATATTCATTACTCCGTAGAGTTTCTTTAATTTATTGGGGGGGGGGGGGTATTTAGTTCCTGAGAAAAGATGAAAAGTGAAGTGAAAAAGTCACATCGGACACTGTAGCACTTTTTTGTTTGTTTGTGGTAAATATTGTCCTACCATGACCTAACTAGGGTCAAAAGATTCGCCTCATCGTGTACATCAAAACCATGCAACTAGTTTTTTATTTACCCACGTTTAGTACTCCATGCATGAGGAGAGAGATTTGATGTGATAGGTGAATAGTGAAGTTTGGAGAGAGAATTTTTGAAAGTTTGTTGATTTGACCAGGAACTAAACAGGGCCATGGCAACAAATTATGATACTATCTATTTTTTTGAAATAAAAGCAGGAGCATTGCTCTGTTATATATAAGAGGGGAAAGAAGTTCAAGTTTTACAATTGTGATATTACATAAATGGGGGAGACTCACACAACATGATAATAGAAAGTGAATTATTCATAAAAGAGAGAAGGACTGCCACAAGCTTGTCTTCTGATTGCCATTTCTTTCTTCTTTGACCACTTGAATTGGTCCCATCTCCTTCCCTTTAAATATCCTTCGGTTGCGTTCTTTCCACACATTTCAAGCAGTATACATGAGCAATGCTGCCTTGAGTTTTCTTGTTTTCGCCGGCAAGTTCTTCCACGAACTGGACCACCATTCTTCTATCAGCATACCATCTTCTGGTATGGTCACTAGATTTCCTGTCACCAGACTCATCCTATCCCAAATTGCACGAGAGAAAGGGCAAATGTTGCGCGGTTGGGGCACAACAGGTTGCAAGGCCAGTCCCTAGCAAGCAATTTATCAGCAGTAAGCAATTTACATTGGATCAATATGTTTTTCCTCAGCCTATGCCTTCCAAATCGACATGCCATCAAAAGTGTTGTATGATCCAGTGAATTGACCCAGATAAGCAGATCGTGATGAATACTCTCCATCTCCTGTCCACCTCCATGTGATCCTATCCTCATTATCGGATAGTTGCACCTGCTGAACCATGTCCCAAAGAGCAACAAATTCAGTCATTTCTGTAACTGGTGTCATTCTCCAGAGGCCTCGAGTCCAAGATTGGTGCTCAAGCTCCTCGTTGACAGTTCTGTTTTTCCTCCAGGCACGGCATGTTTGAATAGGTTTGGAGCAATATCAATTGGTGCCCTCCCTTGCAACCATGAAGAGTGCCAAAATTTTGCCTTTCTCCCATTGCCTAGTGTTACAACTGTTGATGCTCTGAACAATTGTCTATCCAGAGCTATTACTGGAGGGAGGTTCAGTACCCACCCATGGCCTATCAGATTCAGACCATTCGAACCAAAGCCAGCGCAAGCGTAGTGCTTTGCCGAAGACATCCAAATCTAGTATGCCAAGCCCTCCAATTTTTTTTTTGGCCTCATGCATTTCCTCCAATTGACTAGACAGTGACCTCCATTGACCTTTGTCGATACTTTCCATAGAAATGCCCTTCTGATCCGGTCCATTTTTCTGATTGTCTATTTCTATATAGGAAAGGCAGTGAGGAAGTAGACAAGAACTGAAGTGAGCATGTAGTTAAGCACCTTCAGTCGCCCTGCCCTATTCAACAACTTGCCTTTCGACCTTGGGAGTCGAGCGCTCATCTTGTCAATTAAGGGCTGAAAGTCCACCCTTCGTAGTGCCTCAAAGTGCAGAGGAAGGCCGAGATATTTACATGAAAAAAACTTGATTGGGCACTGAATGGCCTGCATGATGTGTGATACATCAAGATCATCATATCTAACTGGATAAACTGCACTCTTTCCTTTGTTGACGACCAGACCTGAAGCAGCCCCAAAAATTGACAACAACTCGTTTATGACCTGGACTTCCTGAAGGATCGGATTGACAAAGATAGCAGTAGCATCTGCATATATGCTAATTCTTAGTTTTGCAGCTCTATGGTTAATAGGTGACAATAGTTGGTCCCTCACTGCAAGGTCCAGGAGTTTTTGCAGAGGTTGCATTGTAAGAATGAACAACATGGGGGATAGGGGGTCCCCCTGTCTAAGGCCTCTGAAATGTCTGAACCATTGTCCTCTAGCTCCATTCAACAACACAGAAGTCGAAGTTGTATGTAGTAACATTGAAATCCAGTTCCTCCACTTTGGGCCAAAGCCAATATATTGCAAAACCTCCATAAGGTAATCTCGCCTTACACTATCAAATGCTTTTGCAATGTCTAGCTTTAGGAAAAGGCATGGGATCTTTGCTCTTTGTAGTGCTCTGATAATGTTTTGTTGAAAGTGCATCTAGGCTCTCCCTACTAGAGCTAATCTTTGTGAGATTTGAGAAGGGGATTGAGTGAGTTAGTGGATTTGAGTGTGGGTGAGCTTCAACTCCAACTCTTGAGCATTGGAAGCATCCTCGGCCATCGACTCGCGTTTGTTACTCTTGGAGCTTTTGCTCCTAGATGGCTAGGCGTCTCCGGCGAGCGCTCAACTCGTGTGAGCTTGCCCCGGAAAGTTTGTAAAGCCATCCCCTCGGGGAAATCATAGTAAGTAACCCTAGCTTGGCTTTTGGGCCCTAGGGAGAGGGTAGAGTTGTGGCTCAACTCGGTCTCTTTGGAGGCACCTCAACGGAGACGTAGCTTCTTTTGGGAAGTGAACTTCGGGAATCAAATCTCTTGTCTCTTGTTGTTGTGCTTGTTCCTCGAGTTCATACTTGTTCATCGTGTTCTTGCTAGTTCATAGTTGACTTTCATATATTTGCTCCGATCTACTTGTGTATGAGGTTTGTGGTGCAGCCCTTAGGTGGAAAAGGATCCTAGGACGATTTCCCATCTTTCTATTCAAAGGAAATCAGCTAAGTTGTTCGAAATCATAGAATCACGTGCTCACTCTTTTCTGTCATAGGAAACTCCGGGAACCTGCTAGATACTCCAGCTCCTGGAGACGGAGTATCTGATAGGGTGCCGGAAGTTCCGGTAACTAATCCGAGATTGAGTTAAATTGTGTGCAGATTTTAAAGAAGATCCTATTCACCCCCCCCCCCTCTAGGCATATTGTGATCCTTTCATTTGTGTATACATAAAGTTGTCCTGGATGATCCTTTTCTTTATGAATGCACTCTGGGCTCATGAAACCAGAAGACTAAGGCTTGGTGCAAGTTTGATGGCCAAAGCTTTTGAAATGATTTTGGCAATGCTATTGGTAAGGCTAATTGGTCTATACGGCTTGTTCAGTTGGCTGGTGGCTGGTGCTGGTTTTGCTGAGAGAAAAATATTGCTGGTTGGTTGGTGGTTGATGGCTGGTGTTGGTTTTGCTGAGAGAAAAACACTGTTGGCTGATGGCTGATAAGCCAAACGAACACAAACAGGGCAGTAGTCTGTGATCCTTCTCGTGTGTCTTCTTCGATATCAATGTCAGATGGGCTGTGTTTAGTTTGTCGAAGTGCTGATGGTGCTGATCATTGGAGTGTACGGCTGCCATGACATCATGTTTTATGACATTCCAACTTGACTTGAAAAAACACCAATGTATCCATCAGGTCGTGGAGCCTTTTCACTTACCAATTCCTTTACTGCGGCTAGGCCTTTGTTTAGATCCCAAAAGCAACTTCCAAATTTACTATGTAAAAAAATTCTCTATCACATCAAAATATCATAACATGCATGGAGTACTAAATGTAGATGAAATCAAAAACTAATTGCACAGTTTTGTTATGCTCTGCGAGACGAACATTTTGAGCCTAATTAATCAATTTTTGAACAACTTTTACAAATACAGACAAAATAATACAGTAGCGCAATGATTACGAAGAGACATCAAAGTCTCAAATTTAATACCCAAATTTGGGACTAAACAAGGCCCAAGCCATTCTATACTCAAGAGTCTTACAGCTTTGTAAGTGTATTGTATTCCCAAATCCTTAACGCTTTCATTAAAAGCAAGCTAGGCTTTGTTTAGGCCCTGTTTAGTTTCCTTGAAAAGGTAAAAATTCTCTCTCCAAACTTCACTATTCACCTATCACATCAAATCTCTTTCCTCATATATGGAACACTAAACGTGGGTAAATAAAAAAACTAAGTATATAGTTTTGATGTACACGACGAGACGAATCTTTTGAGCCTAGTTAGGTCATGATAGAATAATGTTTACCACAAACAAACGAAAAGTGCTACAGTACGCTATAGTGTCCGATGTGACATTTTCATCCAACTTCACTTTCACTTTCTGAGGAACTAAACACCGCCAGTTCTCAAACGTTTCCAAAAAGCAACTCCCAAATAAACTATGCAAAAAGAAGATTCTCCATCACATCAAAATGTCATAACATGCATGAAGTACTAAATGTAGATAAAATTAAAAAAACTAATTACATAGTTTTGTTGTACTATGCGAGACAAACATTTTAAGCCTAATTAATCAATTTTTAGACAATTTTTCACACATACAAACAAAAATACTACAGTGACATAATGATTACGAATTAACATCTACCTTCCAAATCCACCCTCTCAAATTTGCATCTAAACAAGGCCCTAATCGAAAATTTCCATGTCCCTTGGGCACCGAAGCCGGCCCTGACAAGCTGCCTCTCAGTAACAGAGAATGGATAAATTGCAGGTCAGCAAGTAAGCGTACTCCTACTTAATTTCACAGGCATTCGTTGTAAACCATGACCGCAGCAGCGGCTATGGCCGGTTTATTGAGAAGTTCATTACATTACAGGACGAACAGAACCAGAATCACACTAACATAGCATCCGACACCCTATCAAGCATCACCCAGTATACGAACTAACCCCCTACTACAATTAGCAAGCGACCAAAGCAAATAAGATTATCAGAGCAATATATTACGCCGCGCGCGGTCACCATTCAGAAGTCCTCGTCGATGCTGAAGACGTGGTTTGCAGCGGCGCCGCCGTTGAGGCTGGACATCACGGACGCCTTCTGGTACTCCCCGACGCGCTTCTCAAAGAAATTAGTCTTGCCCTGCAGGGAGATGAGCTCCATCCAGTCGAAGGGGTTGGCGACGTTGTACATCTTCCTGTGCCCCAGCGCCATGAGCAGGCGGTCGGCGACGAACTCGATGTACTGGCTCATGAGCACGCCGTTCATGCCGACGAGCGCGACGGGGAGCGCGTCGCAGACGAACTCGCGCTCGATGTCGACGGCGTCGGCGACGATCTCGCGGACGCGGCCCTCGTCGAGCTTGCCGCGCAGGAGGTCGTAGAGGAGGCAGGCGAAGTCGCAGTGGAGGCCCTCGTCGCGGGAGATGAGCTCGTTGGAGAAGGTGAGGCCCGGCATGAGGCCGCGCTTCTTGAGCCAGAAGATGGCGCAGAAGGAGCCCGAGAAGAAGATGCCCTCGACGCAGGCGAAGGCGACGAGGCGCTCGGCGAAGCGCTCCCCGCCGTCGATCCAGCGCATGGCCCAGTCGGCCTTGCGGCGCACGGCGGGGACGGTGTCGATGGCGCGGAAGAGGCGGTCCTTCTCGGCGCCGTCGCGGATGTAGGTCTCGAGCAGCAGCGAGTACATCTCCGAGTGGATGTTCTCGATGGCGATCTGGAAGCCGTAGAAGGCGCGCGCCTCGGCGACCTGCACGTCGGACATGAAGCGCGACGCGAGGTTCTCGAGCACGATGCCGTCGGAGGCGGCGAAGAAGGCGAGCACGTGGGAGATGAAGTGGCGCTCGTCGGGGGAGAGCGCCTCGTCCCAGTGGCGCGCGTCGGCGGAGAGGTCCACCTCCTCGGCCGTCCAGAAGGACGCCACCGCCTTCTTGTAGAACTCCCAGATCTGCGGGTACCGGATCGGGAACATGGAGAAGCGGTCCGACGACTCCGCCAGCAGGGGCTCCTCCGCGTCGCACGCGGGGACGAGCGCCGGCGCGGAAGGCATCGTCGGAGACACCGGATGATTCGACTCGCGAGAGGGGTTTGGAGGGCAGGGGGATGAGATTTCGTGGTGGGGGAATGGTTTGAGCAGATCGAGAGGGGAAGGGGTGGAGTTTATAGGTGAGGGGCGAATTGGGTGGGGGGAGATTTTGAATCTGAATTGGGGATTGGCGCCGGATTGGCTTGCGGGGGAAGGAGGCGGGAAACGCGAGGGAATGAATAGGGAGCGGGACCTGTGGGAGGGAGGAGGAGACGGGGAGGCGCGCCGCGCCACGGAAGAGGTGGTTTGAAAAATTTCCGGGGGAAATTTTCGGCGACGAGGCGCGGGGAGCGACGCGGGAGCCGGGAGGGAGTGTGCTGGAGAGGGCGGGAGGGAGGAACGAAAGGGTGGCGGCGGCGGGAGGGAGGAGACGAAAGGGTGACGATCAGAGTCAGAGAGAGATAGGGTGGGAAGTTGGGAACTGGGCTGGATGCCTGGATGCGGTTGGGCACTTGGGCTGCTGTGGGCTGGTTGATTTCGGTCTCTTGTTTTCTGCAGTGTAGTAGTAAACCGACTTTTCTCAAAAAAAAAAGGGTAGTAAACCGACTAATCATTTTTTTTCACCTCCCTCCTCGACTAAAACATGAAAATAAAATAAAAATAACATAAAAAAATAATTCACATTATAAAAGTATGTATTTATCTCAAAAATATATAAAAGTCCATGAGAGGCTGAAACTATCCTCTGTATATATACATTGCTAAGGCAAATATGGTACGCATTCATATCATTTTATGCAAAATTTTGTACTACGTGCAGTAGGCCGATGCGAGAGAAAAGAGTTTTATCCCTTAGAGGATTATTAAATTTTAGGAGTCTAAATAGTATTCCCGGCTTCCCGCACCATTGTAGGCTCTGCCACTGCCATGAAACTAATAACATTCATTCATTTACAAGGGGATATAAAATTACTACGAGATAGCTCAAACAACCCTCCGCAGAAGTGTTAATAAAAAGATAAAACTGCCAGATGCCATCAATAACAGATTTAGTGCACGGTTGAATTCACAAAAAAATAGCAAAATTAACAGTGGTAGTAGGGTTATTTGAGAAATGTTCTGCAACGGATGCACAAAAGGAGAAAAGTTCCGTACAAGCACACCCCAAAATCATGCACCAGCAAACGGAACTTCCAAAATCGTGGTGTAACCAACACCAAGGTTTAGCCGCATTCAGTTCATTTCTCCTACTCATTGTCAACATGGTTCATTCATATTCTGCGCTTTAAAATACGCAGCCCAACAGTCACAAGAACAAAAACGGCAAACACCATATGTCACTTCCAAAGGCACAGAGCTGCAGCTGGAAGCAGCGCAGCATCAGCTATGTTTTCCTCGTTATAGAGCCTAAAGCTAAACTTTCTGAGCTTTATTGGAGGTCCTATCACGGGAGTCGAAGTTGCGCCCCCGCTTCCCGCCACCAAAGTGCCTTCCGCCTCTGTTATTCTTCCAGTCCCTAGAAAACAAAACCCATATCATTATCTTTGGACAGGTTTGACATGGCACAGGATAATGAATTGAAACAAATGCGCACTGTATGACAAGAGTGCGAGTTTTTTCTCGGTAGAGGTACTGAACTGAACCAAACAATTTTTCTACTACATGAGTTGCAAGATTGACAATTCTTATGGTTGGAATGAACATCACTCTCAGTAACATCAGTTTCATAAGTACGCCCAATTCAAACATAATATGTACCTCAGACTAAAATGTGTAGCAACAGAGAAAACAGAAAACAGCTCCAACAAGGAAATGTGGCAAAAAGATCATACCGTCCTCTGTTGTTTCGGCTGTCTTTATATTTATCTTGACCTCCTCGAATTGCACTCCAGTAATCCTTCTCAGCGTCACCTGCATGATTGGAAGAGTTGCCTATCAAATTAGTAACTGAAAATAGCATTCTGATCTGGTGAGTGAATACTGCAAAGCTGAATTAATTAACCACTAAATGTCACTAAGAGAGAATAATGACGGACTAATTTCAGGGTATTTTACTATCCGTTTCAGGAAAAACATTCATTTGGATGTAAATAATAATATTTTAAGCATGAATGTAGTCCATACTGTCACACATTAGATTAGACGATACTTTAAATCCCTAAAAATAACTATCTGCATGGTTGCAGCAATTAGATCAATAGAAGCCATTGAATCAAAAACTAAGCTAAGTAGTGCCAACTGAGACAAGACGTAGCATCTTTACCAGACACAGGTTCCAAAGTAACAATGTGGCCCTTCATAATCAAACCACCTTCATCTGCAATGGCTGCAAACGCACGGGCCTTTTCAGCTGCTGTGGAATCTTCAAACCGGATAAATCCTGAATCTTCACCTTTACTGAAGTCCACATACTTCAAGAAGGAAAAAAAGGCAATAAGACATACTATAATGCTATCAAAAATACTATGTGACAAAGAAACTTTGGTTAAAAAAAGTTATAGATGCTACACTACAAGGACACCATTGCATGATGCATGCACAAACCCCTTTGAAGGTGCAGCAAGATGTTCAAATATGCGGCAATGGCGTCGTCGGCGTCGGCGCAGCTGTCGTCGACGTTCTACGACACGTCGTGCCCCAACGCGCTCTCCACCATCAAGAGCGCCGTGGACGCCGCGGTGGCGCAGGAGGCTCGCATGGGGGCGTCCCTGCTCAGGCTCCATTTCCACGACTGCTTTGTCCAGGCAATTAAGTGTCCCTTGCTAGCTTATTGTTTTCCTCTGTTTCAAGGCTTCACAGTTTGGTGAAAGAGCTTGTAGCCCAGTGGTTACAATGCTTTAGTAGCACCCTTAGGTCGCGGGTTCGACTCCTCGTTAGAGCGAATTTTCAGGTCGTTTTAAAAAAAACCCCCTCGTGTACCTCAGACTAAAATGTGTAGCAACGGAGAACAAAACAGAAAACAGCTCCAACAAGGAAATGTGGCAAAAAAATCATACCGTCCTCTGTTGCTTCGGCTGTCTTTATATTTATCTTGACCGCCTCGAATTGCACTCCAGTAATCCTTCTCAGCATCACCTGCATGATTGGAAGAGTTGCCTATCAAAATAGTAACTGAAAATAGCATTCTGATCTGGTGAGTGAATACTGCAAAGCTGAATTAATTAACCACTAAATGTCACTAAGAGAGAATAATGACGGACTAATTTCAGGGTATTTTACTATCTGTTTCAGGAAAAACATTCATTTGTATGTAAATAATAATATTTGAAGCATGAATGTAGTCCATACTGTCACACATTAGATTAGACGATACTTTAAATCCCTAAAAATAACTATCTGCATGGTTGCAGCAATTAGATCAATAGAAGCCATTGAATCAAAAACTAAGCTAAGTAGTGCCAACTGAGACAAGACGTAGCATCTTTACCAGACACAGGTTCCAAAGTAACAATGTGGCCCTTCATAATCAAACCACCTTCATCTGCAATGGCTGCAAACGCACGGGCCTTTTCAGCTGCTGTGGAATCTTCAAACCGGATAAATCCTGAATCTTCACCTTTACTGAAGTCCACATACTTCAAGAATGAAAAAAAGGCAATAAGACATACTATAATGCTATCAAAAATGATATGTGACAAAGAAACTTTGGTTAAAAAAGTTATAGATGCTACACTACAAGGACAACCATTGCATGATGCATGCACAATCCCCTTTGAAGGTGCAGCAATATGTTCAAATATGTGCTTTCAAAAGCCAATTTAATGTAAGAATTCAAAAGAAATTATTGAACTGTCTCTGAATAGCTAAATGCTTGAATTATATAGCTATAATCTACACTCACTAGTCCAACTGGCTACAATGATTGTGTGGCAACAAGACCATTCAACAATAACCTCAATCAAACAAAACCCATAACATGGTACATGTCTGACAGCTAAATGAACCGGATAGTGCAATTGACAAAATTTCAACCCATGAGTACTTGAAAAAAGCTGTGAAAGGCTGATACTATCCTCTGTATATATACATTGCTAAGGCAAATATGGTACGCATTCATATCATTTTATGCAAAATTTTGTACTACGTGCAGTAGGCCGATGCGAGAGAAAAGAGTTTTATCCCTTAGAGGATTATTAAATTTTAGGAGTCTAAATAGTATTCCCGGCTTCCCGCACCATTGTAGGCTCTGCGCCTCTGCCACTGCCATGAAACTCATAACATTCATTCATTTACAAGGGGATATAAAATTACTACGAGATAGCTCAAGCAACCCTCCGCAGAAGTGTTAATAAAAAGATAAAACTGCCAGATGCCATAAATAACAGATTTAGTGCACGGTTGAATTCACAAAAAAATAGCAAAATTAACAGTGGTAGTAGGGTTATTTGAGAAATGTTCTGCAACGGATGCACAAAAGGAGAAAAGTTCCGTACAAGCACACCCCAAAATCATGCACCAGCAAACGGAACTTCCAAAATCGTGGTGTAACCAACACCAAGGTTTAGCCGCATTCAGTTCATTTCTCCTACTCATTGTCAACATGGTTCATTCATATTCTGCGCTTTAAAATACGCAGCCCAACAGTCACAAGAACAAAAACGGCAAACACCATATGTCACTTCCAAAGGCACAGAGCTGCAGCTGGAAGCAGCGCAGCATCAGCTATGTTTTCCTCGTTATAGAGCCTAAAGCTAAACTTTCTGAGCTTTATTGGAGGTCCTATCACGGGAGTCGAAGTTGCGCCCCCGCTTCCCGCCACCAAAGTGCCTTCCGCCTCTGTTATTCTTCCAGTCCCTAGAAAACAAAACCCATATCATTATCTTTGGACAGGTTTGACATGGCACAGGATAATGAATTGAAACAAATGCGCACTGTATGACAAGAGTGCGAGTTTTTTCTCGGTAGAGGTACTGAACTGAACCAAACAATTTTTCTACTACATGAGTTGCAAGATTGACAATTCTTATGGTTGGAATCAACATCACTCTCAGTAACATCAGTTTCATGAGTACGCCCAATTCAAACATAATATGTACCTCAGACTAAAATGTGTAGCAACAGAGAAAACAGAAAACAGCTCCAACAAGGAAATGTGGCAAAAAGATCATACCGTCCTCTGTTGTTTCGGCTGTCTTTATATTTATCTTGACCTCCTCGAATTGCACTCCAGTAATCCTTCTCAGCGTCACCTGCATGATTGGAAGAGTTGCCTATCAAATTAGTAACTGAAAATAGCATTCTGATCTGGTGAGTGAATACTGCAAAGCTGAATTAATTAACCACTAAATGTCACTAAGAGAGAATAATGACGGACTAATTTCAGGGTATTTTACTATCCGTTTCAGGAAAAACATTCATTTGGATGTAAACAATAATATTTGAAGTATGAATGTAGTCCAGACTGTCACACATTAGATTAGACGATACTTTAAATCCCTAAAAATAACTATCTGCATGGTTGCAGCAATTAGATCAATAGAAGCCATTGAATCAAAAACTAAGCTAAGTAGTGCCAACTGAGACAAGACGTAGCATCTTTACCAGACACAGGTTCCAAAGTAACAATGTGGCCCTTCATAATCAAACCACCTTCATCTGCAATGGCTGCAAACGCACGGGCCTTTTCAGCTGCTGTGGAATCTTCAAACCGGATAAATCCTGAATCTTCACCTTTACTGAAGTCCACATACTTCAAGAAGGAAAAAAAGGCAATAAGACATACTATAATGCTATCAAAAATACTATGTGACAAAGAAACTTTGGTTAAAAAAAGTTATAGATGCTACACTACAAGGACACCATTGCATGATGCATGCACAAACCCCTTTGAAGGTGCAGCAAGATGTAAGAATTCAAAAGAAATTATCGAACTGTCTCTGAATAGCTAAATGCTTGAATTATATAGCTATAATCTACACTCAATAGTCCAACTGGCTACATGTGGCAACAAAACCATTCAACAATAACCTCAATCAAACAAAACCCATATGGTTCATGTCTGACAGCTAAATGAACTGGATAGTGCAATTGACAAAATTTCAACCCATGAGTACTTGAAAAAAGCTGTGAAAGCACGAGCTGGAATAACAATACAACAATAAAAATATGACTTTACTCTGGAAGAAAATGAATGCAGGATCATCCTTAAAACAAAAAATCTACAGCAAAGTAAGCCTAAACTTATACTTACCAGATAGTTTCACAATGGGTGGTTTATAGCAATGATGAAAACAAACATTAGTTTCCCCAGCAGCTACCCCTTTCGTCTCCTCAACGACATCTGACTGTTCTTCGCTCGCGTCACCTTTACCCTCAGGGGTCTTCTCTTCGTGCCCTTCAGTAGTATTGGAAGATCCTTCCTTCTTGGCACCTTCAGCGTCATCCACTTTGTCACCACCATTTTGTTCCGTATCACCATCAGCTGGAATTTTCTTCAGCTTGAAGGCCAGGATCAGACCTTTTGGATAGCTGTAACCAATATTATTCATATTGTTAACTTGAACTCAAGGTTAAGGGATTCTTTTCTAAAGAAAAGTGCATGTCACATTGCAGTTAAAGAGCACTTACCCTTCAGAACCATTCTTATTAGGATGTGCCTTTTCATACGCTTCTTTCTTCGCCTCTCTTTCAGCATCAAATTCTTTCCTTCATTATTTGAAGCATAGGATACAAGTTATGTACTGCTATATATTTAAAGAATTCAAAGTTATAAAAAACTGAAAGTCACTTGGCTCCTAATTCTGAAAATAAGAGGAAATTATCCTTTTTTATCATTCAACAAAAACACACAACTTAACACTATGCAGCTAGGAGAAATGCAAGTCTGCAACCACCAAAACATGATTTCCCCATCAAAACCAAACAATAGATAATAAAAACAACTTGGAAAATAGGAGCATGCCAGTGGCCTGTCCATGAGAGGCGACTCAAAGTTCCCACAGCCAGATTCAAATCCAAGGACTAGTCTGGGTGCTCGTGTCCTTACTGTATGCAAGGGGAACAGATGGTTTTCATTGTTCAAGATCAAACGAACAGCTTCATTGTCAAGACTCAAAAGCATGGATACAACATTTTCTAACTAATAGATGGAAAGAAAATAAATAAAACCAGTAGTTGGCTTACTTTGGTCTTATTTCCAGATCTACCCCTGCAAAAACAAGTGTTTTCTCAAAAACACCTTTTGCTTCATCTTCTTCCGAAAATTCAACTAAAGCAGTTCCACAGAAGTGTCTTTTGTCAGACACATGTCGAGGAAGCCTCACACTGTTTACCTGTGATGCACAGTACACAAAAGACATAGCATTAGCACTTTAGCAGTGATTAATGCACGTCCAGTATTGGAACGGTAGTTGCCTAATTCACCAACTTATCATATCCATTGATCTTGGATGCGTAACATACATACAGGATGTGAATTCAGACTGAAAAATTACAGTTCAAAGAAATATTCTCTATGGTACTAACATCGAACCATCTAGCAATGCTGATTTTGTGAAGTGAAATATTCTCTATGGTACTAACATCGAACCATCTAGCAATGTGAATTGTGAAATATTACTGAATATTAGTTTTTTGTTTGCATCAAAGTTCTGCTGACTTCTGTGACAGTACATTAATTTTTCCCCTTTCTTTAAAGTACAATATTCTGTACTAACACATATATAGCATACCTTGCCACACTGAGCAAAAAAAGATTCAACATCCTCCAGCTTTACATTATAAGGAAGAGGTGATGCAGCAATTGTCCTAGAGTCCACTTGCTCTATAACCTCATCTGGCTTCAGCAACTCCTTAGCCCTACCCACTTTCTTCCCTGCGTTAAATATAAGATTGAACTCAGGATGCAGGCACCAAATAACCGGTTTCATACTATAATTCCAACTAAAGTGAGCCATTTCAATTTTGTTTCATTTGAACCGTGCAGCAAATGTCCATACTACTACATGAACAGGTGATTTAACAAAGACCATATTACTATGAAAACAGGTGACTTAAAGATAGTTCACGATTTGAAGTTTGGTCTGACATCCATCAAAGCCCAGAATAGGGCCATTGTAAATCTGAGCGTAGTTCAATAGCTAAATGTGAAATCAGAACATAAACCAGTTCAACCAAGTATAAGCTTATTCACCATTAAAAGTGACTGTAATTGGAGAACACCACACCACTTTGCATGATATGGGCGAAGAGAAGAAATAACTTTCTTACCGTCCTCAGAGACACACACCATTTTGCATAATATGGGTAGAGAGAAGAAATAACTTGCTTACCGTCCTCAGAGACACGGAGGGACGAGGAACGGCGCAGCACGTCGGCAACCGCGAGAACGGTCTCCTCCGGCACAGTCTCCGGCTTCACCTCCCCTTCGAGCCCTAGGTGCGACCTCATCCGCGAGAAGGAGCAGATGAGAGCCAAGCTCACCACTGCCCAATCGCCAAAATAAAACAGCACAGATTAGCACCATAGCCCCCAAAACTAGCAGGATCATGAAGACGAACACGATGAGGAATCATTACAGCCATCCTCGCTTTCCTCCACGGTCCTCCGCAGGAAACCATCGCGGGGGAGGTTGCTGTCGCTGAAATAGAACTCAACCTGCGGCGAAAGAGGAAAAGGGAATGTTCGATTGGGATCCTCAAAACAGCTAGAAATTGGAAGGAGCGACGGCATGAATCGGTGAGGTCTCGAACCTGCCGGAGAACATTCCTGGCCTTCGCTTCGTCAAGCGGGGCGGCGGCGGCGGTTGCCATGGCTAGCAGTGGGGAACGAAGGCGCTAGGGTTTAGGAGGATGGCGGGTACAGTTTGGGGGGTTTTAATTAGAGAGGAGGGGGGCGGACTTGACAGAAAGCATAGACCCGGCCACCGGGGAAAGGTTGCCACTTGCCAGTCCGTGCGTAGGGTGTGTTTAGTTTCAAAAAGATGGTGAAAAAAGAGGTGAGAAAGTCACATCGGACACCTGTAGCACTTTTCGTTTGTTTGTGGTAAACATTGTCCTATCATGATCTAACTAGGCTCAAAAGATTCGTCTCGTCGTGTACATCAAAACCATGCAACTATTTTTTTATTTACCCACGTTTAGTGCTTCATACATGAGAAGAGAGATTTGATGTGATTTGATGTGATAGGTGAATAGTGAATTTTGGAAAGAGAATTTGTGGGAACTAAACACAGCCGTAAACCAGTTTCGTTTTACCAAATATTTGTCATCGATTTGTAGGGGGTTTATTTTTTGCCAAAGCCTAGGAAACGAACTAGCATCGTCAAGACTAAAAGGGAAAAAAATGAATCTTACCAAAACAATGGTAGCAAACCAAATTTGCTCTAACTCTGCCATATTCTAGTAGATAAATAATGAAAAGTTAAATAATATAACAAACACTCCAAATTTATAGTGTGTCCTCAATAAATATTGGACTTTCACTGATCTTTCAAAAATCGGCATACTTTGCCACACACATTTATGGTATATGATCGGTTTACGTATAAATTATAATTGAATATGGGTTTTGTGGTTCTAACTACATGATCTAACCATGTATCATGTATATTCAGGCAATTGATGTAACACAGTTTCAAAGAGAACCAAATAGTCAATCTCCAAGCGTGCTGAGAGTTTTACCTCTTTCCCCCTTACATTCATCTTATATGTCTTGATAGTTTTGTTGTAAACTTGATAACTTGTATATGCGTGAATACACTCCATGGTTTTTTGAGTCAAACATCTATAGCTTTGCCAAGTTCACAACAAAGCTATAGGTGTTATTTGACTAAAAAAAATAAAACCGAATGCATTTTGAAACAAAAGAAGCAATATTTTTGTCGGATACCGACTTAGTAGTCGAACCAACTACAATATCCACTTTGATTGGTTTTGAATTCGTGGGATGCAACAAAATGGCTAAATATAAGATAATGCGAGGGCAAGGGCATCTCATATTCAATTGAGCACTCTTTTACATAATAAGGCCCCGTTTGGTAAAGCTTCCAGAGCTGATTCTCTGGTGAATCCAGGAGGAGCTATGACAAACGTTTTTTCAGAGAAGAGTGACTATCTGCTGATTTTGTGAAGTGATTCTCTGAAATGAACTAAGAGGCTGGAAGTTGAAAAAGGTAGTTTCTCCTAATTACGTGAAATGATTCTCCATCCTGATTTTGGGAGTTTATGCTAGAGAAACACTTGCAGCCACATAATCACTTCTCTTAGAGAATCAGCTTCCATAGAGAATCAGAATCAGATAGAGCTCAACCAAACATGCCCTAATTTGATGTTCAGTTCAAGGGTTACAAAAAAACTCTATTGTAATAGCTTTGATATGAAAACATGTCTTCTAGGCAGTAAAGCTAGACAAAGTCACATACAGAACATGATGTGAAACTAGAGTTGTACCATCAAGAGAGCAATCCCGTTAGCATGGATTGCATGCTGTTGAGTTTAGGACCTACTTGAAAGGCCGGTTGCTTGCATGAATCAGAAGGAATAAATTGTGGGGTTCAAGCATCTCCAATAGATCCACATTCATCGATCCAACCATCGTATTGGGAGAGTTGGTGAAAAAATAGTGCTTCTGCACAATCCCAATATTTTTCCCCTTTTCAATATTTATTAGGACAAACCAATAATTTTGGAGTTGGAGATCTCCTGATAGGTTAGTTGAATTAGGATTATATTATTAGGGAATTACAAAAGCAACTCTTCCAATAACCATAAAAAATATTATGATATCTTCATTAACTTATTATTGGAAAGTTTATTAGGGAACTGCTGGATATACTCTAACACCTGCACCTATTTTTCATTGTGTAGGATGGTTGTAGCACTTCCAACATTACGGCTTATGCCATATTTTTTACAGCAGGATGCAATTTCGTTTTTTCTTACTGTATTTGAATGAAAAAATAACAATGGCAGACATGATAGTAAACGTATGAATGGAATCCACAGACAGCGACAATACATTTACTGGTTAAGCGTCCATGCTAGAGGTGAAGGAAACCATGAACGAGAGAAAAAAAACAGCTGAAAAGTCTTCCCGCGAATTCATAAAACAAAAAAGAGCATTTTTTAAAAAAATCCACCCCATGGAAAAATCAGGGTTCCGGAATTTATCCATTAGAATTTGTTTACATATAACTAAAACAATGATCGATATATTGCATTTTTAGTGTGTAAAAGCACTTGTAGTGAAGTATTTGTTGATAAATTACACTACCAGCCACCAAAACTGCAAACTAGAGAACACTGGAAACATGTGGAGTAGTAAGACTAGTCCCAGTGCAAGGTTTTATAGAGTTTTATACACATTAAATAGGGTGTCAACTCAGCATTTTAGATGATGTGGTAAAGAGTTAACGAAGAGAGAGATGAAATGGGTTTCATTTAGATGAAACTCTGTATACACGGTTTCCAACGAGTTTGTGTCTTGCATTGAAACAATGCATTGCATGGACCATTTTATCTATGAATTAAATGTCTATTTACTTATGTGTTATTCTTGGAAACACAAATATAGAGAATAGCCTAAGATACAGTAGACGGATGATCTTCAGAAACTGATGAGAGTGGACGAGCTAGTGAGCTAGAAACTCGGTTGGTCCGTGGTCACATCCTAGTTGTGGGCGAGCTAGCCGTAGTTCGAACCTTGGTCTTCGTGCTTCAAGTAAACGCTAATTATAATAGACGTAGACACCCGGTGCTGTTGTTGCGGCCGCATCCAGCATCCTGCAAGCTGCACCGAACCTTTGTACATCCGCGTTCGTAGGGGCTATTTTCCCGAACTGGTTTTCATGTCCTGTTCGTTCCATCTCACGGGCACGGGCCACTGACATGCCCGGAGAGCATCCATTGGAGATAAGAGCGAGATCACGGGGACCAACCCCGCTGCGCCACCTGTCGCCGCCGTGGCCCCGCGCATCGCTCCCACTTGCCATGCCCCGACGGCCGCCAAATTTTCTAACGACAACGAGGAGCGCATCACAGCTTTCCGCCGCGCGAGGGCGACGCCGCCGTTGCATCATGTTTCACCGCGAGCGCACGCGTCGGGCTGCAGCGTTTCCACTGCGCACGGCACGGGGCCGGGACGCAACCCGCGAGATAAGACGCGGCGAGGTGAAGCGAGGAGCGGCACGGGCGAACAAATTTGCCCGGACCCGCCGGGACGGCGACCCCCGTGGTCAGCCGGGCCTCCACGTCTCTCGTTCACGTCGAGGGCCCGCCCGGGGCGCCCCCCACGGGCACTGCTCAAATCCGGAGCGGGTGGGGAAAGCTTGGCTGAGAATCGCCTCGCCCCAGCAGCCACTACGAGCTTGCCGCGAGTGAGCTAGTGCGAGCGAGCTCCCCGGCGGTGTCGCGATGGAGGGTGACGAGAAGCCGGCGGGCGGGGTCCCGGCCTACTGGGGCCTGGGCGCGCGGCCCTGCGACGCGTGCGGCGCCGAGGCGGCGCGGCTCTACTGCCGCGCGGACGCGGCGTTCCTCTGCGCCGGGTGCGACGCGCGCGCGCACGGCGCCGCGTCGCGCCACGCGCGGGTCTGGCTCTGCGAGGTCTGCGAGCACGCGCCGGCCGCCGTCACGTGCCGCGCAGACGCCGCCGCGCTCTGCGCCTCCTGCGACGCCGACATCCACTCGGCCAACCCGCTCGCGCGCCGCCACGAGCGCTTCCCCGTCGCGCCCTTCTTCGGCGCGCTGGCCGACGCGCCCAAGCCCTTCGCCTCGTCCGTGGCGGCCGTGCCCAAAGCGGCCGACGACGACGGGAGCAGCGAGGCCGAGGCGGCGTCGTGGCTCCTCCCGGAGCCCGACCACGAGCAGAAGGATGGCGCCACCACGGAGGTGTACTTCGCGGACTCCGACCCGTACCTCGACCTGGACTTCGCGCGCTCCATGGACGACATCAAGGCCATCGGCGTCCAGAACGGCCCGGTCGAGCTCGACCTCAACGGCGCCAAGCTCTTCTACTCCGACCACTCCATGAACCACAGCGTAAGCTAGCAACGCATCTCCGAACACTGTCGGCGCCGTAGCAGCACGTATATATTCATTGTCCTGACGAAAATAGATATCTGTTATTACTTGCAGGTGTCATCGTCGGAGGCAGCGGTGGTGCCCGACGCGGCGGCGGGCGCGGCGCCTGTAGTGGCGCCGACTACGGCGTCGACGGCGTCGTGCCCACGTATTGATCGGTGGTACGCGACGCAACCCCGGCCGACCCTGTACACTAGCTAGCCTCGACCTTTGGGGCTGTAATTTTGCTGCATGCTTTGCATGCAAAGCTGCCGTAGCATTGATTACTTGTAATTCCATGGAAGCCATGAGACTTCCAATCTTCTCTTCCTCCCTTGTCATTCCTACATCTATGTATATTATCATCACGAACTGCAACTGTAATTTTAAGTAATCACTAATCAGATGGCTGCGTTACCAGTGTGTCGTCTCATGTTGATTGAGAATCTGAAAAGACGGTGTAACTAGGGCGGTCTTTCTTTAGCGTGGCACATCCATGGTCGATGCTATCACACGATAGTCTGGTTGAACTAATGCCACTACTAGAATGATTTCTTTTTTATGCTCATGGTTGTTGTGAAAGAACTTGTAGCCTAGTGGTTACAATGTTTTAGTACCACTCTTAGGTCGCGGGTTCGACTCCTCGTTAGAGCGAATTTTCAGGTCGTTTTAAAAAAAACCCCCTCGCCGGTTTCCGGGGTTCGGGGGGTTTTCTAGACCGGGAGAATGTTCCTTCTTCTTAATGAAAAACCGTGGGGCGGTCTAACCCCACCGGTCTAGTTTCTTTTTTATGCTCATGGTTGTTGGTCATTTTGATTTTTTTCAAATAATCAAGAGTTTTCAGTCTAACTGGCTAATGCGTTTCTTAGGAGTTTAACGTACGTTCTTTTGGAAAAATGTTGGTGGGGATTTATTTTTGTCGGTGCTGAGATTGGCCGACCAACCTCGACGCCTAACAGAATGCGCTGTGTCACGTCCCTCACCGGTCGATGCAAGAGCTAGCACAATGACTCAAGGGATTTATCCTGGTTCCGGCCACGGGGCCGTACGTCCAGCAAGGCGTGCTCTTGGGCACTATACTATCTTGCACCGGGGTGCTTGCAGTGGGGGGCTACAAGCTCGGCGGGAGAGGAGGCGAGGCCTCCAAGTCCCTGTGTGAGTGGGTGATTGAGGCAGAATGCCAATGTCGCGATGGGTGTGTATGTGTGTTCTATCGTGAATGTGGCCGTCCTCTTTCTTTTTTTCCTCTTCCTTTTTTCCTCTTTTTCCCTTTGAAAGGGTGCCCGCCTCTTCCTTTTATAGACCAAGGAGAGGGGGCTTACAAATGCGGGTACTGTTTGCTGCTACAGTGGAATGTCCTGTGGGGCGTGGCACCGGGCGTCGCGGTCGTCCCGATGCGTGTCTTGGTGCGGCTTCGAGGGGCCGGGAGAGCTTCCGTTGATATTTGACTGCAGGCCGTACGCTCCTTCGAGGCTCCCTCATGCCCCCTTGAAGGTGGCGCCGTGGGAAAGGACCGGAGCAGGTGAAACAGGGGATGGAACTGTGGCCCCTGCCGGCCACAGTGCGCGGCATGCCCGCCTCGTCGGGAAATGACCGGGAGTTGGTGGAACAGCGGTGCCGAATGACGCCTGCCAGCCCGTACGACAATGACGGGGGCAGGTGGTCCTGCTTGCTGAGGTCTGCCGAGGTGACTTGGCACGGTGCGTCTGCCCGGAGTCCGCCCCTGGTCGTCGCCCGTACGCTATTCGAGGGCGGCCTAATGCCCTCTCAAGGGCCTCACGGCCGGGGGAGGACGGGAGTTGGCGTAACAGTGGTGTCGAATGACGCCTGCCAGCTCGCTCAGAGCCTTGCACAGTGCCACGTGCGTCAGCGTACCCGCGGCGTGGTCGCACAGTGACCAGAGTAAGTGCAACAGTGGGCTTCCGTGTTGTCAGCGGCGTGGCGCGGGGCTCCCTTTTGACTTTGGCCCCGGACCGGCGGGGCGGGATTTAAATGCGGCTGCCAAGCGGAGTGGTTGAGCGTCTCGGTGCTTCCGTGGGGGCGCGCGAGCGCACCTGCGGGTGTAGCCCCCGAGCCTTAGCAGGAGTGTTCACACTCGTGCAAAGGCTTTTGATCTTTGCGGGCTGGATTTGTAGGCTTCGAGGCTGCGCCATACCCAGGCTCGAGCTCCGCTTTCGAGGGGTGTTGTGCTACCTGTGCGGGGAGCCCCCGAGCCCTTTGGCCAGAAAGGGTCGACCGGGTCATGCTTCCCGTCTTCATACGACCCTCGCGTCCCTTTCGGAGGGATGAGGGGTGAGATGCCATGCGCCACCCTCGATCGGGTTCGCGGACGCGGCTGTCTCGTTTGAGCTTTTAACGTGTGGTTCGAGTGGGCGTCCGTGCCCCGTTCGTTAGGGGTCGGCTCGTGGTCCGGAGACACGTCCATCAGCGAGCACTCGCAAAGGTTTGTTAGGCTTGGCTTGGTCCCGTTCGACCGGGGCCAAGGGCGCGAATGCTCTCCCTCGGTGGGATCCCTCTACTAACTGCCTTTGTCCGGCCTCGAACACAACAGGGGCGTCCCCAGACTTCGCGTCCGGGGTAAAGTCATGATGAGCACGCCCGAATCGTCCCTGACTCTGTTGATCTGGAGCGCCTGTCGAACCCGTTCGTGGGCCAGGCTTCGAGCGTGCTTCGGGTGTCGATGGTTCGGGCATTGACCCCATTCGAGGGTCGGGGCAGCCGCCCTTCCCTCACTCGTATTTGGCTTGGCTGGGGCGTCCGTTAGGAACCGTTCGAGGGTCGGACTTCGAACCCTGGCCTTCGCGTAACGCCTTGAGGCGATTTGGCTTACCTTGGAAGCTGTTGTCGTTTGCCGGCTCTCTTGACCGGGGACGGTCGTCCGCATTTCGCGTAAGTCGTGGTTAACGTGGCGGTACATCGGCCCGTCGATCGGAATCGGCCCTTTGTATCTCTGAACGGCCTTTCCGTGGGTTAGCACAACAAGTTTGCGATACCACGCCTTTTTCTGCGATCTTGGAGCGACTTTCGCGGAGGAGTTCGCTTTTTCACGAGTAACTTGAGTGTTGGGGGGGTGGGGGGATGCCATAGCCTTTCGAGGGCGTAGATAGTCCACCTCTGCTGGTCACAGTGCACG
>OAMR01000183.1:1315401-1355665 GCA_900205405.1 Echinochloa crus-galli | reverse complement strand
TGTTGTCGGTGCTGAGATTGGCCGACCAACCTCAACGCCTAACAGAATGCGCTGTGTCCCTGTCCCTCACCGGTTGATGCAAGAGCTGGCACAATGACTCAAGGGATTTATCCTGGTTCCGGCCACGGGGCCGTACGTCCAGCAAGGCGTGCTCTTGGGCACTATACTATCTTGCACCGGGGTGCTTGCAGTGGGGGGCTACAAGCTCGGCGGGAGAGGAGGCGAGGCCTCCAAGTCCCTGTGTGAGTGGGTGATTGAGGCAGAATGCCAATGTCGCGATGGGTGTGTATGTGTGCTCTATCGTGGATGTGACCGTCTTCTTCTTTTTTTCTCTTCTCTTCTTCTTTTTTCTCTTCTCTTCTTTTTCCCTTTGAAAGGGTGCCCGCCTCTTCCTTTTATAGACCAAGGAGAGGGGGCTTACAAATGCGGGTGCTGTTTGCTGCTACAGTGGAATGTCCTGTGGGGCGTGGCACCGGGCGTCGCGGCCGTCCCCGTGCGTGTCTTGGTGCGGCTTCGAGGGGCCCGGGAGAGCTTCCGTTGATATTTGACTGCAGGCCGTACGCTCCTTCGAGGCTCCCTCATGCCCCCTTGAAGGTGGCGCCGTGGGAAAGGACCGGAGCAGGTGAAACAGGGGATGGAACTGTGGCCCCTGCCGGCCACAGTGCGCGGCATGCCCGCCTCGTCGGGAAATGACCGGGAGTTGGTGGAACAGCGGTGCCGAAGCCGCCTGCCAGCCCGTACGACAATGACGGGGGCAGGTGGTCCTGCTTGCTGAGGTTCTGCCGAGGTGACTTGGCACGGCGCGTCCGCCCGGAGTCCGCCCCTGGTCGTCGCCCGTACGCTATTCGAGGCGCGGCCTAATGCCCTCTCGAGGGCCTCACGGCCGGGGGAGGCGGAGTTGGCGTAACAGTGGTGTCGAATGACGCCTGCCAGCTCGCTCAGAGCCTTGCACAGTGCCGCGTGCGTCAGCGTACCCGCGGCGTGGTCGCACAGTGACCAGAGTAGGTGCAACAGTGGGCTTTCGTGGTGTCAGCGGCGTGGTGCGGGGCTCCCTTTTGACTTTGGCCCCGGACCGGCGGGGCGGGATTTAAATGCGGCTGCCGGCGGAGTGGTTGAGCGTCTCGGTGCTTGCGGTGGCAAAGATCTAATAGATTCATTAAGTTATCTTCCGAGGAGGTCTCGAGCGAGGCGGAGTTTGGGCTCGAGAGGGTCACGGCCCTCGAGCGAGGCGGAGATCAGGGTCAAGCCTGCTCGAGGGGGCTGCTGACCTCGAGCGAGGCGGAAATAGGGTCTCGCTACTTCGAACCCCTCGGTGGCCGGGACGGAGCGACATCTTGGGCCGCGATGAGCGGTGGTGGGCCGTGTTGCCCGGGTTTTGTTTGGGCCGTTGTTTACCCTAACGTCTTTGGTTTGGCGTTTTTGAGGGTGTTTACCCCGATGGTTAGGGGACCCCCTCGGTATGTCCCCGACAATTTTCTTCGGTGATTGTTCATGTTTAGCTAAAATTTTTGACCACTTGATAAAAAATGATTAAGAAAAAACAATGACCTTTGGCCATTTGATAAAATACCCCAAAATGATGAATATGCACGTGCTGGCCTGGTGTCCTAGTGGAGTGTCCATTTGCTATTGTACCTGTGAATCAGTTAGCGTGTTTTTTCATAATTGGGCGGCCTAACTGAGTCTACATATTTTCCATTGCCACAAGAAGTATTAGCATTTTAGTTTTGGTGTAATTAATATCATTTCATTATCGCTGCTTGAGCACGTGTTTTTGACAGCATGTACTTGTGTATAGTATAGAACATGTTTATACGTAACGAAACCAACAAACAATTAAACGAGGGTCTACTAGTGCATAAACTTCCATAGCTTCTTAAAATAGAGTTTGATCCACTAAATCTAGAAGTGAAGTGGGGGCACATGCCCTCACTAGGTTTCATACTCGGTTAATTTTAAACATAGAAGTTCCATGGCGAGCATAGTCATATTCTGCTTCTGATTTTTTATGTGAATTTGATTTTAGAGAAATTATTCTATGACTAAAATCGATTATCTATAGTTGTTTGCGTCAAATTTAATGATAAAGAAGATTACTCCTTCCATCTCTGATAGAATGCAACTCTTGCATACCAAGGTGTCGAACAATTTCAAGTTTGACAAAATTTATACAAAATAGTACTAATATTTATAATACTAATATTTATAATACAAAATAGGTATAATTAGAATAATCATGGAACATATTTTCACACTAAATCTATCTGGAGACATAAATGTTACTAAAATTTTGTATAAATTTGGTCAAATTTAAAATTGTTTGACCCCTCAATATGGGGGAGTTGCATTCTTTCTAGGATGGAGGGAGTATATATGAGAAGTGAAAAAAAAGATAAATTACTTTTTCTATCTTTTTACACCCAACATGTTAGTTCATTTCAGATATTCACTCATCTCTATCTTTTTTGGCATAGTTGTTGGGGGTCTTTTGAAAGAGACCCACCTCCGGGAGTTTTCACGCCCGAGAAGAGAAGATCAAAGAAAAAAGATGAGCATTAAAAATAAGATTTCAGAGGCTGTGAGCAGGATTGAGCCAACCTTTTGTTTTTTATGTCACCTTCAAGTGATTAACAAACCGAAGTATGCATAAAAGTGGATTGAAGGAACTTTACAAGATGAATATTAGCGAAGGTAGCAGTAAGCCAGTAACACATGTAAAACGTGACAAGAAGTTAATACCAAATTGTAGTATATCTTCAGTGGGTGTAATTTCCTTTGTACCCTTAGTGAATTTTTAGTTAGGTGAAGACATGTGGGGGCATTTGTGTAATGCTCCCATCCTTGTAAAGTCCTAGGGAGAAGGGCGTGTTTTTTGAACGGTAAGTAGTTGTTGACGAAGGAAGGATGATTGTTTGATGTTTGTGTTGTTATAATCTGCTGGTTCAATATCATTAGAACAAGAACCAACAATAGTCACCGGGGCCCTATATTTATTTAGCCCTCTTTTTTTTTTGATCTCTACCAAACACGATGAGAACGAAACCGCATTTGCATTGCAACATCACGCATCGAAATCGCAGAATACGAGAGAAGAAAGGAAATGCCAAACATTTTTTTTCTAGTTTATGGGCCGGCCCAATGTGTACGGGAAACTACGGAGGCTTTCTAATCTCCTTAGCCCGGCCTGCCGCCACTCAAACGCAGCCTACAGCTGTACAGCAGGCCCCATCAGGTCCAACCTCATCGTGACAGAGGTAAGAATCTCCAGCCTCAGAAATCTTCACCCTTCACACTTCTTCCACAGGCAGCTGCCCCCAAAACCCAAGCCAAACCCAAACCCCAGCCATGCCGCCGGGCGCAGCCCCCACCCTGCTCGGCCTCCCACTCCCGAATCCCCGCTGCTCCGGCCGCCGCTTCCTTCCCCCCATTGCCACCACCGCCTTCCCCTTCCGCTCCAGGCCCGCATCTTTCGCTCCGCCGTTCCCCAGACTCAGACGCAGCGCCGCCGCCATCCATGCCTCCGCTTCCGCTCCCGATTCCTCATTCCCCTCCTCCCCGACCCCGCCCGCGCGGCCACCAGGCCCACCGGAGCCCCCCTCCACCGTGGCCCACGCGGGGCGCAGCAAGAAGAAGAAGAATCCCCAGGGCGGCGGCGGGGGCCGCATCGAGGGGAGCGGGGACATGCGGCGGGAGGCCAAGGCGAAGGCGCGCGTCCGCAGCCGGCGGATGGGCGAGAACGCCTTCTACCGCCGCAAGCGCCGCGCCGCGGCGGCCGCGGCCTCGGGCCAGGCGGACGTCTTCACCGACGCGGAGCTCGAGATGATCGGGATGGGGTACGACCGCGCCGTCCGGTTCATGGACGGGCCCGACGACCCGCGGCTCCTCCACCCGCACGACTGGTACAAGTACGGCCGCTACGGGCCCTACCACTGGCGCGGCATCGTCGTCGGCCCGCCCATCCGCGGCCGCTTCTCCGACGACCGCGTCTCCCTCATGGAGGAGGTCCACGACCACGAGGAGTGGGACCGCATCGAGCAGTTCGACATGTGCAACCAGTTCTCGCAGCGCCTCAACGAGCTCGGCGACGGCGCCGGGCTCCGGTACTTCTGGGTCTTCGTGCGCCATCCCAAGTGGCGCCCCGACGAGAAGCCTTGGGAGCAGTGGACGCTCTCGGCTGAGGTCGCCGTCCAGGCCGGCAAGGAAGAACGGCTCGATAAGTGGAGCCTTATGGGCAGGTTTGGCAACCCGACGCGCGAGCTCATCACACAATGTGCGGCCTGGACGCGCCCTGACATCATATATGTAAGGCGGCCTCTGTATCAGTCGCGGTTTGAGCCGCAGGAGGATTTCTTCAAGAAGCTTCGCCCGTTGGTTGATCCTGCTACAGAGAACAATTTCTTGTTCCATCTCGAGCTGGATAGTCAGGTCATTCGAACAACCTACTTTGGTGGTCTGTGCAGGATTGTTAAGGCCAATCCAAAGGCTTATGTTGACGATGTTGTGAATGCCTACTCAAGGCTGAGCGAAGTCAATCAGTCACGATGCCTGGAATTCCTGCTCAGGAACCATCCTATGGAGCTCCTGCATCCTTATACCAAGGAGTGGAAGGTGAAACTAGAGGAGATGGAGCTTGGGTGTGATGCACCTGATGAGAGCGACGATGATTTTGGCGCTGACGATGAAATTGGGGTCGTTGATTGGATCCAGGATGATGAGGCTGATAATGTAGTGGATGGTGGAGACAATGATCATGGGGATGACAATGAGGATGAGGTTGATACCAATGAGGATTTAGAAACAGATGAAATTGAAAGCAGCGAGGATAGTGAAAAGTACTGGGATGAGCAGTGGAAGCAGGCTATGAAAAGTTCTGATAAAATGGAGAAGCTGGTGAAGACGAGCATCGAGGCATCAAATGCGTACAATAAGCAGCGGTTGGAATTCGAGAAAGAGATGGAATGGAAAATGGACAGAGCAAATGCAATGGCTATGGAGCAGGATCAAAGCGAGGAAGATGATGAGGAGCAAGAGAGCACAAGTCAGAGGGATGCAAACACAGGGCTCTTCCTGAGGGCCGCCGTCCGGCCATTCACTTACAGGAATCTTGTCAAGGAAATTGTTCTGTTGAGACACCATATTATTGATGGTGAGATAGTTTAGTTCGATGTGCTAGGATGCCGTATTCAGTTTTTTAGAGTAACCATTTCACCGGACAAATGCAGACATTGCAGGAAGGAGGTATAAGAAGCCCCTTGTAATCCCTTGGTTGTGTACAATATTAGGTATATTGAGCTGTTGTTGACAATTTCTGAAGTTGTGTTCTTAGGGAATAGTAGTGATCAGTAAATACTTATCAAAAAGTTTAATGGCCCGTTCAGAATAGAAGCTATTATATTTCTGATGGGCTGTTATTCATAAATGGAGTTGAGCTTTGCCTTCGTTGGATTGTTTTTCATCTGTCTGGTTATGACACATTGACACGCCGTCTTATATAATGAAGTCGTGTGACTGCATGCCCAATTTCTCCTAGCATAGTATTATCTGAAACTGGACAACCACAAATCCAAAGATGCGCTGCTACTCTGTTTTTTTTAAATGTTATATTTGGTCTGTCCTAAGTTAAACTTGTCCATCTTTGATCATGTTTATAGAAAAATATAAAAAACATCTACAATACCAAATCTGTTTCATTGAATCCACCATAAACTATATTTTGATGGTGTATACGTTTGATATTATATTTCTCTACAAACTTGATCAAAACTGGACAACTTTAACTTAATTAAATTAAATATGACATGTTATTACTATCAAAATGTCAAATCCAAACGGTGCATCAAAGTGACACCTGAGAAAACAACTTGACTGCATTGCCTATCCATTACAATGATTCTTTGACACCTTTAGATTAAAGAAATGATTACACGGTTCAATGAGAAGTGCTTGCTCAATGTGTGCATGTTTAAACCTGCTGTCAGTTCTCTGGTGCGTTGGTGCCGATCTTATTGCTGTGCTGAGTTGCAAAATATGTTAGGAATTAGTTTCTCATCCAACTTAAATAATGGCTATCTTATCTTGAAGCTTAAGTATGGAGTTTTAGCTGAGTTATCAAATGAGTTGTTTTTTCCCCTGAACATCTATCTACCCCAGTGCGAATTCTCCAGCAACCATAGTGTAGCAGGGATCGGCATTCCAGTTTCCTTTACCAAATAGCAATCAAAAGATGGTTCAAAGCAGTGACAAGAACTGCATGCCGACAAATTAACATGATTTCAGCTTCCATGGGAAATTCCCTGTGAGAGCCTTCAAGAATCTCCGGCCCCTACTTTACATTCAAAAGAAGTTGTAAAGAGAGCAGATACCATACTCCTATAATCTTATCCTTGATCAAAAGGGCCCGTGCCGTGATAAATATATAAATAATTTTATCTAGCAAAATTTTCAAAAGGTGAATGATCAGCAGACAGGATTAGAAGCCTACACATAAGATTGGAATAAATAAGTGTTAAGAGGCTTCACTTGGAATGCTCTTTGGACTACAGTAGATGGGAAAGATTAACCAAATGCTGGAGAAAAAAACTAGCATTAAAGTCATTGCTTTGCTTTAGGTTTGATAATTACACCAACTGACAGGCACTACTGGTGCCCTCTCTGTAGACTGGGAGAAGCTATATTGGGAGCCGCTCAACTATTACTCAACAACGGCAGTTGATTTGGATCATCCGCAAACACTTCAAATCATGCTGCCATTTCTTGAGGGACTGAGGACCAATAATTCACCATCTAATGAAATTCTTTCATGACCTATGCTGAGGGGTTTCAATCTCACATCGGTTGTTCGATTCAGCCTTTGAAGCACCCACTTTTATAAGTATAATACCATACCGCAATGATATCTCAGGACGTAATCTTATACTACAGTCACACGGCATATTGATTTGCTCCTGGCATTTCCATGTTAATTATTAATAATGGGCATGGACCGATGTGAGATTGGGACCCCTCGGCATTACCATTTTGTGCTCCTGCTACAGTTTGCTACAGCATGAGATTTTCTGTTCTTTTTAAAGGGGAGAGATCTTCCGATTGAAACCCAGTGCGCTGAGCATCCACTAGGCCCCTCTGCTGTTACGCTACAGGGCACAATCTACGACCCATAAGGTATACGTCTATACTCCAGCATTGCAGTATTGCACGCATGGCAATGATGCCCGAAAGTTCCGAAACATCGTATGCATGACACCCTCATCCTGCTGCCTTTTCTGTTTTTCTATTGTACTGGTGGGCAGTGGCAGCCCAACATCTCATGTTCTCTTCGCCTTTTTACTTGATTTGATTTACAATAAAATACATTGGATTGGATCATTGCATCGAAACGCTAAGCATCTCCTCTTTGCAGCAGTTTTTTGGTGGCCACAATATAAAATCGAGCACCGGAAAGTGTGTCCTCAAACTCCTAAATGGCTAAATGTTCTAGGACAGTTATTATGCTTCTAATTTTCTACTGTAAAGGCTATGAGGTCCCCCCTTTTGATTCCATCTTCTTTGTGTGCACCCAAAGCATACTTGAAGCTCATGATCTGCTCCACTCTTCTTCCTCCCAAAAGCCACTAATATGCTTGTTTATTTGGTACTTATAGTTTTTTACTCCCAGCCTTTCTCAGTGACACCTACTGTTGCAGGTTTTTTACAGCTAAAAGTTGGTTCTAGTGGTTGGAGCTATCCTAGTGATTCGATCAAGGATCTGGTTCTCCTACTAAGACATTCTCTGCCTCTGCAGGTTGCACATCAGAAAGACAGAGAGGCTGCACCTGCACAGCTACCGAGTGACATCCACTCATCCAGTATAAATCTCTGACCCTTGCCTTTCTTGAGTTGCTTCTAAGGGAACTAGCTTGATTTCTGCGCTGCCCTGGCCATGGAGCCGGACAGAGGCCTAATTGCCTACGAGGAGCCGCCTCCAGAGCCGACAGACCTTCTCTCGAGCGCGTGGTGCAGCTCGGCTATCCAAGTTCTTCAGACAATGGCGCTGGTGGAGCATCCGGTCATGTCGCTTGATAATGACCGAAAGGACCTATTGTCAGTAAGTGTATACTCAATAACTGTAGCAAATATTTTGTCAGTGTATTGTGTTGTAGATGAAATTGAGGTGTGTAACAATCTATGTGCTGGTCTTTGCAGAAAAGTAATCGTAGCTTGGTGGTTGACAACAGCAGTTTCAGCACGGCCCAATGGAAATATGACGATCTGAAGGTAGTACATAACTTGTGCGATGCCGTGATTGGATGTTCATTTGCAAACTCATTTTAGCCTGACCTTAAGTGTGCGCTTTTTTGGCGTCCTCCTTTTTTCAGTCATGGATATGGTTGCAGAAGGCAATTCATCCTGAACTGGATTATGATCTTTGCCTCAAGAAGAAATGGGTGAGTGAAAGAACATGCCGTGTAACTTAGAATTGCACGTTGAGTCTTCTCAATCATTCAGATCAATCTTGAGTTCTTTAAGAGTTTTTTTGATCATGGAATTTGGTCATTTATAATCCACTGATTTTGGTAGTGCAAGGTTCCTACTTCTGTTCCGGCCAATATGAATGACTTTCAGTCTGTTAAACTTTCGGGTTAGCATGTTCTGGGAAAGATATCGATTTGATTAGCCTGTTATGATCAGCCATATCTCATTTCAAGCTTCTCCATTAAAAGCCTTATTCAGCAGCGTTTTATTCCGAGATGCTATGCATAAACGGGGATCAAGGAAATGACGAGATATGCTGCTATTTATCTGTGATGGCTTTGCCGGATCTTGAAATTCTGAACTTTGCTCTCAGCTCCCGCGCAAGATGGCGCCATGGAACGGCATCTCGCTGAAGAAGTGGGTCAAGGAGCGGAAGCAGAAGCGCAAGGAGGAGGCGCGCCTGCAGCGGGCGGAGGTCCACGCCGCCGTGTCCGTGGCCGGCGTCGCGGCCGCGCTCGCCGCCATCGCCGCGGAGAGCGCCGCGCCGCCGGGCGCGGCGGGGATGAGGGAGACGGCCGTGGCGTCCGCGGCTGCGCTCGTGGCGGCGCAGTGCGCCAAGGTGGCCGAGGCCGCGGGCGCCACGCGCGACCAGGTCGCGGCGGCCGTCGACGCCGCCAGGGCCTCCATGGACGCCAGCAACGTCATCACGCTCACCGCGGCCGCCGCCACATGTACGTGCCACTCGCTCACTGTTCTTCAGAGTTCAGACCGCATTGTCGTACCACAGGGACCTGAAAGATTGACTGGCATGTCGCAGCGCTGCGGGGCGCGGCGACGCTGCGAGGACGGCGCAGCGGCAGCGGCGGGCACGGCCAGAGCGAGAGAGGAGACCACCCGGGCTCGGCGATGTCGCAGGACGATCTCGACTTCGACTTCAACCACGCCAGGTCCCGGGCGGCGCTGTCCAAGGGCGACGAGCTGTTCATCGCGATGCCGGACGGTGAGTGCCGCGCCGCCGCTCTATATAATGCCCATGCCACTCGCGCCGTATGCATACGAAACTGAACGCGCGTGTATGTGCGCGGTGATGGGTTGCAGGGAAATGGAAGCTCCACACGGTGTCGGCGGCGTCGAACAAGCGCGGCGAGATCGTGCTGCGGATCAAGAAGACGAACCTGGTCATGGCCTTCTCCCACGCGAAAGAAAGTAATGAACAGAGCACACACACTGACACACCGTTCCCCGTCTAGTCTGTTTTCTTCTTGCCCCGGACGAACTGAACTGACCAGCCACCTCGCCTGCCCGTGCACCCCCGCAGGCGTGATCCACGACGTGCGGCCGTGCGCCCCGGAGAAGCCGAGCCCGGACGAGGGCGCGACGTACCCGGTGGAGGTGTCGACGAGCAAGGGCAAGGTGGAGCTCCGCGCCGACGACTACGGCGTGTACAAGAGGTGGGTCGCCACGCTGAGCCACATGCTCGTGATGTCCACCGCCGTCGTCAGGCACGACCCGCCACGCCGGGGCTAACGCACCGGAAGCCCGGCCGGGCCGGGCGGCGCCTTGCACGGCACGCGAGGGGGTCGATCATATCCCTCCAGGCTACAGCACGGACGGCATCCTCCGTGCTGACTGTAAGCACGTGTATTTCGATGCCATTGTACCACTCTACACGTTAATTATCATTAGCACCTATATATCTATCAAATATTGTGTTGGCGGTTTCATCCCCCCTAAATTGTACATTGTAGTGTCATTAGTCATTACCCCATTCGGCGAACGATTTGTCAAGACCACGAACGTTTGAACAAAAGATAATGGAAAATGATATTGCCCCATTAATGGTGACGCTCACTTTGTGGTCTGAGGACGCCCGGCGGCGCTGGGTTAGATGGGCAATGTGACGACGAGCAGGTTCATTAGAGCAGATCCATGATCGTGCAGCCCATAAACCAGCCCAATAAACAGCCCAGTTGCCTACACGCGAGGAGGCGCTTCAGGGCGTGATTGGCAGCCTGATCTGGCTCAGACAGGCCCATGGGCCAAGCTCGGGCTAGCTTAACCATGTATCCAGCCCATTTTCTAAAAGAAAAATTATCTAGCCATGGTAGAGTTACCACCTCTCCTCTTCACTCAGCCACACCTCACCAGCTCCTGCTGCTCTCAGAGTCTCGCCACCGTCCTCTCTGCGGCTACCCGCCCCAGCCGTCCACCGTGCGTCGCGCCGCCGCATCCTCCGCGCGCTAATGCGGCACGCATCGCCACGGCCCGCCGCATTCTGCTGATGTATTGATTTCTGCTGATGTATTGATTGTAGCTCCTTATGTTGAAAGATTCTTCTAATTCTCTCTTTCCAAATGTGGCGAAGTGCACTTGACAATAAGTTCTAGTTTTAGTTCTTATTCACTTTGTTAAATGATCGTTGTCTTGCGATCGGTGACCCTAGTTTGCGTGTGAAAACGACCGCCAGTGCTAGTAGCCTTTCGATCTTCGGAGACGATGGATCGGGCTCTGAAGAGCTAATTGGAGCCTATGTGACCTACCGTGCCAAACTGCCAATACCATCCTGCTCATCAATTTTATCTGATGATGGACTGATTGTACAGTGAAATCTTGGCGTCCTGTTCATCTTTGTTTTTCTTCAGGCACTTCAAACACGAGGCAGTACCACTTCTTTTTAAAAGAAAATATACCACCCTATGGAGTAAGTATTTAGTACACACAACAGAGCTGAACTCTGATAAGGAGGAGGAAACAGAGCTGGACTAGAAGCAGACCATTGTCACGCTCCGGGCTATCGAATGCTACCCCACACAACTCGGGATGTTCGCGTCTGCAAATCAACTCCGAACGAGACGAACCAGTTGAGTGGATCACTAGCACCACGGTGAGACAGCACATGCTGGATTCCACCCATTCTGGCCACAATGCAAAATCCAGCACTTGAAGGAACTCTATGTTTTGTTTGGACATTCTAGATTTGTACTGGTACAAATTTTTTTCGAAGCAAAGTACAAATTAGAAGGGAAGTTAGCGTGTACGCTCGGCCATCAGGTAGGAACGGCAAATTTTTGACCAACTAGTTCCCATATATGTCGACAAAACCCGTGGCAACCATCAGGAAGAAAGGTTGCAAAACTGAGACATCGAGCAGGTCGATCAGATGCTCATCTGGCTGGCAAGCAGACCAAATATTGTCGAGAAAACTAATATATAGAAGTACCCCAGTACCAAATAATTAGGGTGTCTTTGCCCTGATCAAGCCGCAAGCTAATCCCGCCAAAGCCCCACATAACACCATGTCCCCATGGTGCAGTTTCTTAGATCCTTATTATATCATTTCTTTTGTTCCCTTTTGCGTCCATATGTCATTTTTTTTCATTTGCAGCCCAGGCAAGAAATCACAGGACAACCAAGTGCTGGGGCCTCATGGGTCTGAACTTCGAAGAAACGAAGAACAGGCAATGTACAAACGACACAGAAACCTGCGTCCACGGGCGGCGAAAAAGCCGGAACATGGTGAACGGAGGCAACTGGGACAAGGCGAGTCGAAAGCCTCGAGACAAAGCCAAGTGGCGAGGGTAATCATGGAACAGATCGCTGTCAGTCACAGGGGCCAAATACGCATGAAGATAGGACGTCCGGCCATGTCTATCTACTGTTCCACCATGAGGTCCACCACCTTCACCTTCTCGGTGCTGCCCGGTGCCCGCGCGCGCCTCCGCCTCCGTCTGAACTCCGTTGACGGCGACAAGTTCGGCGGCCCGGGATGGCGGGATGTGAAGAGATGGCCGGGAGTTTGGATAGATCCGGGGGCCTTGGCGCCCTTGGGCACGGCCATTTGCATGACACCGAATCGTCGACCTCGACTACCGCCTCAAAGTCCTCATCAGTGGAGTCGTCGGGGGAAGGACGCCAATGGCGAGATGTGATCCGGTGATTTAGAATTACCTCCTATTTCTCAGAGAAGGTCCTAGGTAATACTCCTATACTTTTGTCTTTGGGAGATAATGACATGGTGAGCACAGGAAATGAGAAATTTTTGGAGAAGGTCGGGGTTTCCCTTAGGCCAGTCCCAGTAGCGATTTCATTTTTATGTTTTCAAGAATGCCACATAAGTAAGGAGACAATAAATTTACAGATGAAATGGTTCATACAATGCAAAATTTCATTTTGATGTTTCCTAGGCGATGCATGCAAGACACAGACTTGTTGGAAACCGTGTATACAGAGTTTCATCTAGATGAAACCCATTTCATCTCTCTCCTCATTAACTCATTGCCACATCATCCTGTTTCATAGGCAATGCATGCAAGACACAAACTAGTTGGAAACCGTGTATACAGAGTTTCATCTAGATGAAACCCATTTCATCTCTCTCCTCATTAACTCCATGCCACATCATCTAAAATGCTGAGTTGGCACCCTATTTAATGTGTATGAAACCTTGCACTGGGACTGGCCTAAGCTCACCCTCACTTACTCTGCATATTAATGGCCGTGATAAATTCCAAATGTTGGTTGTTAATGGCTATGATGGGTCCTAAGTGGCCGTTAATGGCCATGATGAGTTCCAATATCTACTAGAGAAGAAAGGATCGGAAGACTAGAAGACAAAGATTTTAGAAAAAAGTCTATTTTAGAACCGAGCTTTAATCATCATAGAAGTATGATTTTCAGCCTTCCACTATAAAACCAGACATCATAGGCTATACAACTTTCAAAACCGTGCAAATTTAGACCTTTGGATGGTTTCTGGTTAAAAAAATGGTTTAATATTTAAATACTCATGACTAATTCTAAAATGTAAATTATATATATTGGTGCTTTGTTTGGAGTTATTTGGATCTTATTTATTTTTGTCCCTTTTTTTACTGCTTCTAGTCATACGAATTATTTTTGCAATAGAGCACCGACATACATGTTACATTATTAAAATTTTTCAAGTGCCAATTTGATAATATTTGGATTTAAAATAAACTATTTTTGATTTTTTAATATTCAACCTTTTTTTTATAATCTGGAAAATCGAAAACCACCATGATGTCCTAATTTGCACGGTTTCGACAGTTTCATGGCCTATGATATCCGGTTTTATAGTAGAGGGTTGAAAAACAGACTTATATGATGATTGTAGGGTGTAAATAAGACTTTTCTCAAAATTTTAATGTAAATTATGCTCGAACCGCGAGCAACAACTTTCACTCCCCTTAGGCCCTTAACCCCTTAATCTTCAAGGAACTATGGAACATCTCTTACTCCACTTCTCTTGATGAAATAGAATATTCGTTTATGTAAAAAAAATTCTCTTACTCCACTTCTTCCTTTCTACGCTCTCATTACTCTCTCTTCCTCCACTAGAGTTTTTTCTTCTGATACAAACATTCCCTCAACCATGGCACATTTCTGGGTGGACTTGGCGACATATCTAGTTGTGAGCATCGCCGTTAAGATATGCGATGCAAGAGATTTCGTCATGTTCAAAGTAGCATGCAAAGGCTGGAGCAAGTCTCGTCTCCTGAAGCAAGACCATTTCATCTGTGGATTTTGTAGATGGACCATGTTAGCATGTCTGGATGTGTGCAGTTTGTCCATGTTGGAGAATTTGATTGTTTTAGCGTAGGAGAGGGATACTGATACGTGGGCCATAATGTGTAATAGATAACAACTAGTTAAGTGCCCGTGCGTTGCTACGGGTATGATACATGGAGCAAAGATAAATAGATCACACGAAAATTCAATTTTGGTAGGGTCGCATCGAAGTCTATGAAAGCAACCAAACCATATGCAAATAAAGCAATAGCCAACTGGCCATTTGGGCTTGCCAGTGTTTGAGCCAGGACAACCCGACGGACAATTAGAGGAATTCTGAAATTTAATGTCACCATTGCTAGAGCTTCTTGTAGTATACATAGTGCAGTAGTTTTGGATTTGTTCAGAATTGAACTATTGAATGTTTTAAAACCTGTTAGAACTGGACAACCATAACCAGGGTAAGCTCCATTTCCTTTATTTTCTTGACCAGCAGCTTCAGGATCGTGGTGAGCACGAATTCGTTCGCCTCGCGCCCCTCCTTCCACATGCTTCAAAACAGCAGTGGCTTTTTTCTTCCTACAACCAGGTGGCAAACTAATTGTTGTTTGCAAAGTAGCCATCAGCAACGGGAAATGAGAAACAATGATAATTCAAGGCTTTGCTATGAAGAAAGATATGCCAGTGTCTTTGCAATAATATACTTCATAATGCACTAAATTAAAAATCAGATCAAAACAATCCAAAGAGAGACCTTGCTTAGTATCACTACTACTTTCATATCCTACATAAGCAGATCTACCGCCGGCAATGAAAATGCATAAGGCAGTGTATTGAATATATGCTTTTAAGGAACAGGCCATGCCCAATTCATCAACTGAAGTGATTCATGTCAAAGAATTCGAACTCGAGTCATGTCACAGACGTGGACACAGCAAGGGCACCACATGAAGCCTAATTCTGCAAGCTTAGTTGTAGATGTGCAAGCTCAACACTGAATCAAGATAAATCTCAGTTCCTACTAAGAATTGGTGCAATCAGTGCACCGCATGGGTGCTTTGAGGACAAAAATATAAATCAGCTTTGAGGACCCGAGAAGCAAAGGTTAAAACAAAAACAGAAGCAACAACAGCATAACATATCTGGACTAATCAAAATCTTTATCTGAGATCACAATTGGATTCCTAAAATTGCAAAAATTAGAACCCAATAACATATCAGAACATCCAAATTTCAATTTCCCAAGGTTTTAAACATCATTTTACATGGTTAGAACCAGTAGTGTCCAAATTTCCATGGCTCACCGAAATCATCAACTTGAACAGTGATTACAATATCTGTTACCTTGACATGAACCAGAATGACCTGCTCCAATTTTAAAACTCCACAGAAACAACACGTGGTAGAAAGCATCTATTAGCCATCATAAAAAGTCTTTACTGCCATCATACATGGCAGCGGAAATTCAGCAACGTCCAACTATTACCATGTTTTCGAGTTGCTAAGAAAACTGCTTCCAAAATGAATAATAAATTAATAGTCACTATTATTTTACAATCACTGAGGCTTTAAGGTATCCAAAATAAAGCACACAGGTTTCCACACTAAACTTGGTAGGCTCAATTATGATATCAAAGTCCTATTTCATTATGAAATGAAAAAAATCTAGTATTAATGTTCTGGATCGATCTGAACATTGTGCATGTGCAAAATGTTTTTACTGACGCTCACAACATGAAGCCAGTGCTGCAATGCGACTTTGGAGCAAGAAGGAACTCTAAATAAAAGAGCTTTGATCTGTACTGCCTCACAACATGGAACTAGTGCTGCAATGCGACTTCGGAGCAAGAAGAAACTCTAAATAAAAGAGCTTTGATCTGTACAGTACAGGAGACATATTTTCTACTTTTCGAATAGATCTACATCATTTCTTTTAAAAGCACTACTACTGATAGAGGGAGCTCACCAACCTGTGTGGAGCAGGATAGGACAACCTTGGAGACTCACTCGGAATTGTTACCCCAACTGAAACAATGTTCAATGAGCCCGATTCAGAAATTCATCATACATTTCGCTATAAAACAAATGGCCACAAAATTAGGAGCAGCATAAATATTCACAATGATCAAGTACTATATTAAAATGCACAAAACACTTGGCAGCAAGCATGAAAGGATGCCTAAACATGGAAGTTGGAATGAACTATACTCTTCAGTCATCAAACATGCAAAGAGGTGGTGGTAAAAGACTGCTATCATCAGGCATACAAAATAGCTACCTGGAACGCATCAGTGAGAGGTGGTGAGAGGGAAAGTTCGGCAATGATGGTGCAGATCATCTGAACCAAGCAAATGACAAAGATCAAATTAGGACGATGCAAACCAGAGTCAAGAAATAATTCGAGCATTGGTGGGCTTTAGAGGGGGCATGTCTGACCTGGGAAGGGGAGAGGGAGTAGAGGCCCTTGGTGTCAGTCATGATGGAGTCTTCCGGCTGCTCGTTGCCGAAGAGGGAGCTGCATGAAAAATATATTGTGGAGAAGTTAGTAGGGAGGAAAACATTCCGGTCAGTGCCAACTCTTACCGGTCTGCAAATCTTTGCTACGCCATGTCCATATATCCACCGGTAAAAGTTTTGTTGTGACAGACCTGCTGAAATAAACAACACTAAATTGCAGCTCTCATAGTCAAAGCACATCAAAATTAACTAAATGAATTTTGGGCTAGCTAAACTGTCTGCCCCTTTCTGAACAAGATATGCAGAATCCCTATGTGCAAGTATATATCCATAGGAGATTCTTTTCTATCGCAAAATTGAAGCTCATGAAGAAACCACTCAATAAGAGTTTTGATTATTTTTAACCAAATTCTTTTGAGTCTATGCACACTATCACATTAGTGTTTGCCATTACCAGAGGCATTGCAGATTACCTACATTATTCCTATCTACATGATAGCCTAGAAAATATGTCCACGTGATGCCTACCAATCAGCAAGAGGGAAAAATACTGCATAGTACCAGTCAAAAATTCTTCTTTCCAGTAACTGAAGATGTCTTCAAATATTTTTTGACCTGCATCTTGCGCATCCCCATCTACCCGTCTTACTGGTATACAAACAAAATGACACAAACCAGTTATAGTTTTAATCAACGAACAATGGAAATTGCAAGTGAGCCCAGATAGTGATTCATCCTATCAAAATTGAATAGCATGAGGGAATAGTAGGACGGCCCAATTTTTGTTTTCCATGGCGCTAGGGTTAGCCGAAGAGCCGGATCATGCCATCCCCTCGTCTGTGGTGGATCTCTGCCTTTGAGAGCCGTGGTGGATCTCAACACGGGCAGGTGGGCGAGGCGGCGGCGTAGTTCGCTGCAGGCGGACGAGATCATCGCTACAGTAAGCCGCCGGCTAGCGACGTGAAGCTGGAGGCCGCTGCAGGGCGGCGAGGTCGTTGTGGAGGGCAAGCCGACGGCTGCGGGCGGGTGGGACGTCCCGTGGCTGCCTGACCATGAGTTGTTCGTCTCTGAGGACCAGCATGCTCAGGACGGGGAGACTGAAGTTGCACAGCAGCGCCATGTGGACGCAAACGCGGAGCGAGCTCAGCGCCGTGCGGCTGAGGCCGATGAGGATCCCGATGACGACCCACGAGATGAAACTACATTGACCCTCTGGATCCGCGCAACCTGAAGCGCGAGTTCGAACGGGCCAAGGCTGATTTCCTCGCCCCATCCACTGCTGTGGCGGTGTGCATCGTCGAGCTGGCGCACATGGACGCCACCCCCGAGGCGGCCAGAGTCAGAGCTCGGCTGGCAGTCGCCACTGGCTCCATCAGACCGGGCTGTGCAACCGCGACCGCACTCTGTCTTCCGCCTGACATCTAATCCCCACGTGCGATCCTTGTATCCGTTGAATGCGATCCTACGGCTGCGATTAACTCCCAGCCCGCCCGCCCGCGTCGGACCGCTGCGCGGCTGCGTGCTCCGCCTAGCCCCCGCAGAAAAAAATACGACGCCCCCACGCCGCACCAAAACAACGACGCCGCAATTTCCAAAAAAAAAAGACGCTGCGCCGCCGCCGCCTCCACCAGCGTCGCCGCCGCGGCGACGACCTCGGCCGCCGGCGACCTCCGCTGCCGCGACGGCTCACGGGACGTCCCGCGCCCGCCCCGCCGCCCCGCGGCGCGACCTGGCCGCCGGCGACTCCGCTGCCGCGACGGCCTCGCCGGGACGTCCCTCCCACCCGCAGCCGTCGGCTTGCCCTCCGCGACGACCTTGGCCGCCGGCGACCTCCGCTGCCGTGACGGCCTCGCCCGGGACGTCCCTCCCACCCGCAGCCGAGTGGGTCGGCGTGTCGTGGCGGCGGCGCAGGCGCCGGGGCGGGCTATTTTGCGGAGGGGGGCACGGGGTTTCTGCGTGGGCTGGGTTTGGCGCAGGGTTGTGGGGGGAGTTGATCTGAAGTCGTCGGATCGGATTTCGACGGTCGGGAGGATCGCATGGGGAGGGTATCGGTGGAGCGATGCAGGGTGTGGACGTGGTTCCCCGGCACGTAATTATTAGTAGAGAGAAAAATGTTTTTACCAAGTATCCAATCTCAGTTCGCATCCCATTGCAAGCGTTGACTCTACATTCTATTGGTCAGAAGTTCGATCCTTGCCTCCGTGGGGAGCAGTTTTGCTGTTTATTTTGCCTACCATTTTTTCCAACTCGTACTTACATGACGATTCAGCTGAACCACATTTTCCCCACCTCAACACTTACATGTTTATTACTATCTGGCAGATCTCATTTTAACTCATCTAAATCACAAAACCGCCAGGTAACAGTATCGTTTTCTTTTTAGCTGACAACTTTTATGACGTTCCTTAACCACGTAATCAAGTTTGCCACGCCGCAAATTTTTATGACATTCCTGTCTAAAAATGTCATAAATTTAGAATTTTTTGTTTGTCATAAAGTTGTTATAATAAAGCAACACATTTCTTGTAGTCATCTAACATCATATCTATCTATTTATTCATAGCATTAATACTAAGGCAATACCTAGAGATAAGAGAGAGCAAGACACAAGTAATGAGACACCTAATGATTGGATAGATGAATTTTTATTTTATTTCACAAGTGTTGTGTAAATTAACATTAGCACCTTTAAAATTAATTAAGTGTAGCTAGATTTTTTGTGGTGGAACCTATGAACCGAGTTCATATACTCCCTCCGTATATGATTTAGATATCATTTTAGGCAAGATTTTAGTCAAACATTGAGATTATAAATCACGAATAACTTTTAAGTCGTTGAGTTTAAAAATGTGAAAACTATATGAATAGATTTGTCTTAAAAATATTTTTATAAATTATACATATATTATTTTTTAATAAATATTTTTGTAAAAATAAGAAGTCAAAATTACATTTTGAAGACCGTGTCGTTGTCCAGAACGATTTCTAAATCATATACGGAGGGAGTATGTTCATATTTACAAGTAATTATCCTTTTAATGGTATACTACATGTCCATCAATAGTGAGACATATATAATGTGTCCATCAACAATGAGACATATATAATGGATGACATCTTATCCATTTCAAAATCAAGCAAGCATCCCATTAAATCTGTAACTTATTACATGATGCATTAGAAAAATAAAACACACATTTATTGTAACCATCTTACGACCGGGATGGTTTACATATCCACCGTCACTGTATGTTGACCCAGATCCCCTGGCTGGGAATGCGCCCATTCACGACGAACAACATGTAGTAGCCCGGGGGCGCCAAGACCTTGCTGGTCGGCATTGTCACGGATGCCACATGGACGTCGATCGGCAGTATGATCCCCGGGACCTGTGGCTGCTTGGTCACCAGCGCCTGAAGGAACAACAGCCTCTGGTTCTGGGCAAACGAGTGCGTCGTGAACGACGGCGCGGCCATGGTAACTGATACCACGGGATCGCGGACGGGAACCCTAAACAGTAGCACCAACTGATCCCCGTACGTGACGTTTACCGGCGCGCCGCCGCTGAACAACGGGTCAATGATGTTGGGGCGGTGGTCGTCGTTGGAGGAGTCGAGGTAGTCCGGCGAGAAGGCCTGGAGGCTGAGCTCGGTGGCGAACTTGACGCCGCTGAATAGGTAGGACGGGTTCGGGTTGCTGCCGCCCACCAGCACGCGGCCGTCGCGGAGGAGCACCGACGAGGAGTGGTACATCCGCGGCCGCGGGGCGCCGGCCGGCCTCTGCTCCACGAACCGGCTCCCGAGGGGAAGATCCGGGCGGTAGATGACGGGTGTGGGATTGAACGTGTTGGCGGAGTTCCACCCTGCGGCGCCGTCCGTGGCGCCGTTGATGATCAGCACCTCGCCGTTGGGCAGCAGGATCATGTCGCCCAACACCCGCAGCGACGGCATGTCCTCGACGACCCATGCCGCCGGCTTTGGGTCGGTGATCTTGATCCGGCCGCACGTCTTGAGCGCCGGGGGGAACTGCTGCTTCTTCTCCCCTCCCGGCGCCCCACCGCAGATGAGCACCTCGGCCTCGGTGGCGTCGGGCTTCAGGGGGAGCAGCACCGAGGAGCCCGAATTGGGGTAGTTCCTCGGCGAGCCGTCGCCGAGCGTGGGATACGTCCGGACGACGTTGTCACCCTTGTAGTCGAACAGGATGGCACGGTTGTTGGAGAAAATAAAAAGGTTGCCGTCTACGTTGAGGTGTACGAAAGGATACAGGTAGTTGCTGCCAACGTCAGACAAGAACTGCAGTGGCAAGGCACTACCTGCAGAAGGGCCTGTCTTTGGGTAGAACTCATAGTTGGTCTGATCCAGGCCCCCCACGATGATCACGCCGCCGTCGGGGAGTTTCTGGTTGGTGGAGTACCACCGGCCCACGGCGAGCGCGTCCGGGTCCGTCGGCTTCTCGGACCAGTCGCAGGTGCTCGTGTCGCCATCCCCGGTGCACGCGGGCATGAGGCGCACCTTGCGGGTCCCGTCCCCCGTCCCGCCGGTCTGGACGAGGGTGCCGTCGGGCGCGACGTAGCCCGACGAGCACAGGGTGTCGGTGAGGATGGAGAGCGCGCGGAACGTGTTGGACGCGACGTCGTACTCGACGGAGTGCGCGGTGCAGTCCCCGCCGGGGAAAGCCTCGCCCCGGGTGTTGTTGCGGCAGGGGTGACCGGGAGGGAAGGTGAGGTTGGACGGGCCGAAGCTGATGCTGTCGAAGAGGATGACGCGGTCGTTGTGCAGCAGCTGCATGTGCATCGCGGAGACGCCGACGCTGTCCTGGAGGAGCTCCCAGCTCCCGCCGGCGGCGCTCGCTAGCGGCGCAGTGCCGCCGAAGGCGAGGAGTAGCAGGGCAAGGACGAGGTGGCGATGGAACCCAAACTCCATGGTCGATCGCTCGTTGAGAGATGAGAGGGAGCGAGAGGTGGTGGTGCTTGTGACTTGTGTGCTTAGCTCCTAAGCTGTGAGCCTGTATTTATAGTTGCATGCATGGTTGGCGACTTGGCGTTGGCGAGTCTTCGCTTTAACCAGTTCTGGTTCACCTCTACGCATTTGCCAATCAGCCTGTCAAACGTCAGCAGAACCTGGAAGGCTGCTACGTCACTTGCCTATTAGTTGCTCAACGTCAGCATAATCCTTTTATTTGTACGTCAAATCAAAAAGGAATCACGCCATGCAAATAATTAAAGAAGTTTGGATGTATTTTGTAAATTATTGTTTAAAAATGGTTGGACATCTGTCAGCTTGCAACCAAATTTGTTTTTTTTCTGGATACTAGTTTTTCCCCAACTAGCACTACCAATACTAACTTTCAGCATGAAGAAACCAACCAAAAGCTATATATGTATCTAAAAAAACCAAAACGAAGTATAATTATTCACAAGCAATTCAAAGAGTTAATTAGAAACTTGATATTACATTAAGTTACATACTATAAAGGTTCATAATGGGTTATTGAAACTGATATTCAACAGCAAATGGGATAATAAAAGAGTAAAATGCACAGCCGGTACATCAACTTGGCAAGCAATGTCATCCAGGGTCTCTAAACTCTGAAAATGCACATCCAAATCTCTAAACTTGCTAATCGATTCACGCGAGGTCCAAACCTCTATAATCCGTAGTATTAAATCTCACACGTGGCACGCTGACCATATATGTGGGCTCCACATGTCAAGTCAACCTTCTCCTTCCTCTGGTCCTCTTTCTTTCTCTCTCCTCATCCTCCATGTTCCCGCCGGTGGGTGGCGCTCAATCTCCGCCCTGGCTGGCCGACCGTGGAAGGCCGTCGTACGCCTGAGCCATGCCGCGCCGTCTGATAGTCGCCGCCATCCCTCCCGCTCGGGCTCGCCGTCGTTTGACCCACCTGCGCGGGGCCGTCACTCACCGCCGTCCACTCCTCCCGCACCCAGCCGCTGTCGCTGTTGTCCCTCCCACGCCCAGGTGCTGCCGACGCCGCCAACCCTCCCGCGTGGGCCGTCCGCTCCTCCCCCTCCCCCGGGCATGGTCGCTGCTGCTGTCCTTCGTGCAAGGCCGGCTCGCTGGCCGCCAGCTCCGTCTCCGCGCGCGTGGGCTCCCTCACCTTCTTCTCCCGCCGCAGCGCGACCTCGAGGCCCTCGTCACTCGCCGCCGCCCAGGGCACCGCCCGCGGCTTCCACTTCTCCACCGCTTCCCGGCGCTGTTCCCGCGGCTCGATCGGGAGGTGGAACGCGGCGGCGGCCGCGGCGGCGGCGTCGTGGACGGGGACGGAGCTCGGCAGCGGGTCGGAGAGCTCGAGGGAGTGGATACGGTGGATGATGCCGAGGACGGCGCGGTGGGTGCGCCCGCCGCGGACGCCGGCAGTGAGGGGCTTGGCGGCTGTCTTGCCGCCGGTGTTTCTTGCCATTGCCGGTTTGGCGCTGTTGTGACAGGGCTTATTAGGAGTAGCTGCCTCGTCGGGGTCGGAGGTGTCGCGGGAGCCGGGTTGTGGGTTTGCGTGGCGAGGTCGTGCAGCCACGGCGGCGGAGGCGAGGCCTTCGGGGATGGGAAAAAGAGGGGCAGCGACGGTGGCGCCATGGCGGGGCTCGGGTGCGTCGCTCATTGTGGCGTCGGCAGCGTGGGCGTCCAGGGCTGGTGCCGGCGGCGCGTAGGACCAGCAACAGCCGCACGGCGGGGCGGCGTCGGCGTCGGCGAGGGGCAGCGTGGCGGCGATGGTGGCGGGGACCTCCTGCCCGGCGAAGCGGAGAAGACGGAGCCGGCACCCCGGCCGCGGCGAGGTGGGCGAGGACTGCGGCGGGAGACGGGGCAGGGACCAACTCCTCCCCGCCGCTGAGGGCGCGCTGTCCGCCGAGAGAGCAGACAGGATGGAGATGATGGAGGGGGGCCTACACGTCAGTGAGGGGGAGAGGGAAGATGTAGCAGGGCTATTTTAGATTACGAAGATTTGGACCTCACGTGAACCGATTAGCAAGTTTAAAGACTTGGATGTGCATTTTCAGAGTTTAGGGACCTAGATGACACTACTTGCCAAGTTGATGTATCAGCTGTGCATTTTACTCATAATAAAACCATAAGACATGATCCAGGCTTCCTGTTGGATGAAGGTTCAATCATTGAGTTTTCTTCTGACGTTTCGTTTTCTCTTTTTGAGAGACACCCAGATCCACTGTATACTACGGAGTATATTCAAATTCAAAGATTAATATATTTTTGGTGAGTATGAAAGAATATATGGTGTGATATATCTTTTATGATGTATAGTTACCTGGGTACAGATTCTGAAGCTAATGGAAGATTATCTGCTAAAGAAGTTGGCTGTTTTGAGGCTGCCGGTGATATACATAGATACGGTACATATTATTATTTGTTGGATTATCCATGATGCATGTATGTAAGTGCATATTTGTGAGTATAGAAATTTACCAGTGTTTCCAGTTCTAGACGTTGAGGTGAAGGTAAAGGGGTTCTGGCATTGTCTCCTTCGAGTTTTTTTTTTCCTTTTTGTCTACCTGAAGTTGTAGCATACGTACATGCAGTTTCTGTAATCATAACCGAAGAAGAAAGATTCCTCGATGCCCTAGGCTTTTCACCTAGGCAACTAGGTGTCTAGGGCAGTGAATATTTGTAACACTGCTAGTTCATGCTTAAGACGACTCTCCTTGACTACTCTTATCCACTCAGCATGTAACTAAGGTTAGATTTCCTAAAGTCAATAATTTTTATTTTGACTAACAATATCTTCAGAAATAACCAATTAAGAATAGAAAATGTTAATGATATGATAGTTGGTTTTCACGGTGAACCTACTAATGCCATTTTTATGTGATTATCGTTTTTCTGATTTTTTCTATCCATAGTCATAACTAAAGAGATTCAACTTAATCAGACCTAAATAACATACCTACTATATTCTAGCTTAGTTCAGCTATGCAAGGTGGAACGACCATCGAGTGCCGGCGGCGGGGTGCGGCAAGCCGGGCAGCCGGCCAGCGACACTTAGGATCTGGGTGGTGTTTAGATGTTAGAATTGGGAGGTTGAATTTGGGAGTAAGATATCAATTCGTAATTATTGCGCCACTGTAGCATTTCGTTTGTATGTGTAAAAAATTGTCCAAAAATTGATTAATTAGGCTCAAAATGTTCGTCTCACAGAGTACAATAAAACTATGCAATTAATTTTTGATTTCATCTATATTTAGTACTCCATGCATGTTATGACATTTTGATGTGACGGGGAATCTTCTTTTTACATAGTGTATTTGAGAGTAACTTTTTGGAACTAAACGGGCCCTGATTGGTTGGTTGCTCGCACCATCTGGCCTGGCTCGGAGCCAGGCTCCCAAGGGACAGTTTTAAAAGTTAAAACTAGGGGAGGCATCGAGATAGAAGTGTGCACCAGTCAGACGGGAGAAACTCTCCCGGTAGCCGCCCAGTCCACACTATCAATCCCCTATGACCACCGCCCTTAATGCTATTCATGTGTGTGCACAAAACCATGCGTGTACGCGCACAAAACGCAAGGCGAGCTAGCAGTGGCACCATTTACCGCCGCGGCTGGCCGTCGTCCTCGACTCCAGTCACTCGATCAATGCATGAGACTCTCGAGTCTCGCCGGTGCAAGCCATCGGTGCGCCGGCCGGCCTGTCCTAGCATATACACAGTATATATATTAAGCCCGTTAATTACGGTGGTACTACTGCCCGGTCCGTCCGATTAGCATGGCCCTGGCTCTCGCTCGTCACTCCACTCGTCAATCTCGTCACTCGTCAGCCACGGCGCGCGGCTGCTGGTCCGCTCCGTCCACACCACGGCCGGTACGTGACACGGCCCGCGCATGCGTGTAAGAGCGCTGCTCTCGGGCGCGGTAGCACATCCATGTGGGCAAGCACGTACATGCTGCAGTGACTCAGTGAGACTCGCGCATTAACAGCTCGGAATGTGGAAGAGGGTGACTATACTGCAGAGTAACGTAGGTACTACCTCCGTTCCAAATTACTATTCATTGTTGACCTTTTCGTTTAACATTTGACTATTCATCTTATTCAAAAATTTTTACAAGTATCATTTATTTTGTATGTGAGTTACTTTATCATCGTATATATTTTAAATATAACTTATTGGTTTGTATATCTGGATAAAATTTTTAAATAAGACGAATGGTTAACGACCATAAAAAAAGTACGAATAGTAATTTGGAACGAAGGTAGTAACTAAGTACAGGTGATAATGCCCTGCGCGCCTCCCGGCCGTCAGGGTGTAACATTGAGAACCGAAGCACCGAAACAGGCAGTCAGTCCGCTTCACACACATGCCAAACCGGACGGACCGCTAGCTGCACCGGCGAGAGCCGCGCGCCTCACGCATGCATGGCCGGACCACTGCACCGGCGAGCTGTAGGGAAGGGCAGCGCGCGCGGGGGTAAATGGCGTCACTGCTCGCCGTGCGTTTTGTACAGCGCGTACATGGTCACGCACGGCCATGAAGGCATAGGAGTTTAGTGTCTATGAACTTATACAGTGGAGCTCTATCTCTCCTTTCTTCGAAATAGAGAAATGGTTGAATGATATCTGATGCTATGGCTAGTATATACAAATATGCGTCATACACATATCCTTGCTCAGTATATATGTGTAAAAAACTTATCGATCATCACCCAGAGTGTGCTTGCAAATGAACGGAGTACTGACGTGTCAAGAGCGAAGGAGCGCGGCGGCGCCTCTGAGCGAGGGCGCCGCTTCTCATCCGAACATTCGCCACTGCTCTGCTAACTGTGCTACATTCGCCAGTGCCGTGTGCCTTCGGCTGACTGCTCCGTCCCTCCCTTGCTGCTCAAGATGGCAACGGGTAGAAACCCGTCGGGTAGTATCATTCCATACCCGCACCCGTCAACTCCAACTATACCCGCTAAAAAACCCATATCCACATGCGGGTACAAGTTCTTACCCATACCCGCACCCGCGCGGGTTTTTTTACCCGTCGGGTAACCCGTACCCGGTAGCATACCCATTGTAAACTAATATAATTGAGAGCATAACACATGATAAAGTGCATATACCAGCAAATTTGAATAAATAAAAAAAGATAAATGACAATTCATAACCAATTAATAGTCTACTAAAGCATTAAACTTTTTGTTAGTTATCAATATTAAATTATCCTTCACTAACAGTGTGCAATTTTATAAGTTTATCACAAAATGTAGGCGGGTATATTTTACCCGCGGGTATGCGGGTATGGGTAGTATGTACCCGCACCCGCACCCGCTTACCCGATGGGTATATGATGTTGCCCATTTATGTACCCGCGGGTAGAAATATGATTCCATACCCGTCTTCTTATCGGGTAAAACCCATTGGGTACTCGGGTTTCGGGTACCCATTGCCATCTTGACTTGCTGCTGCCCATGCCCAAGCCCAATGTTGGGCGACGCCGACGCGTTCAAATTGCAGCACAGGCGCGCGCGATTCATCACAGCGCGCCTCCAGATTTCGGTGACGTCGACCTGCTTGCGGGCGAGTGACGTAGAGCATTCTTAACTAGAGAAGCTAGCTAGAATAGAGTACTGAAGTTGTTGGTGAGGAGAAGACTCGCCAAGCTTATAAGTCGCCATGCATGCAATGCAACTATAAATACAGGCTCACAGTTTACGAGAGCTAAGCACACACACGCAACTCACAAATCACAGCCCACAAGGAAGCACTTCTCCCTCTCAGCGACCGACACCATGGAGCTTGTGTTCCGCCACCTCGTCCTTGTTGCCCTACTCCTCGCCTGCGGCGGCATTGCGCCGCCGGCGGGAGCTGGGAGCTCCTGCAGGACAGCGTCGGCGTGTCGGCGATGCACATGCAGCTGCTGCACAACGACCGCGTCATCCTCTTCGACCGCACCAACTTCGGCCCGTCCAATACCTCACCTTCCCTCCCGGGCACCCCTGCCGCAACAACACCCGGGACAAGGCGCTCCCCGGGGGCGACTGCACCGCGCACTCCGTCGAGTACGACGTCGCGTCCAACACCTTCCGCGCGCTCTCCATCTTCACCGACACCTGGTGCTCCTCGGGCTACGTCGCGCCCGACGGCACCCTCGTCCAGACCGGCGGGTCGGACGAAGGGATCCGCAAGGTGCGGCTCATGGCAGCGTGCACCGGCGCTGACACGGCCTGCGACTGGTCCGAGAAGCCGACGGACCCGGACGTGCTCGCCGCGGACCGTTGGTACGCCGCCAACCAGAAACTCCCCGACGGCGGCGCGATCGTCGTTGGTGGACGCAACCAGTTCGACTACGAGTTCCTGCCAAAGTCGGCAGGCCCTGCTGGTACCTTCGACCTGCCATTTCTGGCCCAAACTAACCCGCTCTGTACCCGTTCGTGCACCTCAACATCGACGGCAACCTCTTCATCTTCGCCAGCAACCGCGCCATCCTGTTCGACTACAAGAGCAACAAGATCGTCCGGACGTACCCCACGCTCGGCGACGGCGGAGACCTGAGGACCAACCCGAACGCCGGCTCGTCGGTGCTGCTCCCGCTGAAACCCAACGCCACCGAGGCCGAGGTGCTCATCTGCGGCGGGGCGCCGGGAGGGGAGAGGAAGCAGCGGTACCCCCCGGCGCTCAAGACGTGCGGGCGGATCAAGATCCTCACCGACCCTGAGCCGGCGGCGGCATGGGTCGTCGAGGAGATGCCGTCGCCGCGGGTGATGCCCAACGGCGAGGTGCTGATCATCAACGGCGCCACAGACGGCGTCGCAATGTGGGACGACGCCGACAGTTTCAATCCCACACCCGTCATTTACCACCCGGACCTGCCCCTCGGGAACCGGTTCGAGTAGCAGAGACCAGCGGGCCGTGCGCCGCGCCCGCGGATGCATGTACCACTCCTCGGCGGTGCTGCTCCGCGACGGCCGCGTGCTGTTGGGCGGCAGCAACCCGCACCACCGCTACGTCTTCAGCAACGAGAAGTTCCCTACCGAGCTCAGCCTCGAGGCCTTCTCGCCTGACTACCTCGACGCCTCCAACGACGAGCGCCGCCCCAGCATCGTTGACATGTCGCTCAGAGGCGCGCCGGTGAACGTCAAGTACGGGGATCAGTTGGTGATGCCGTTCAGGGTTGCCGTCCGCTATCCCCAAGTGTCGGTTACTCTTTCGCCCAGAACCAGAGGCTGTTGTTCCTTGAGGTCCAGGTGAACAATCAGGCACGGATCCCGGGGGTCGGCGCCTATGCGGCGTACGTGACGATGCCGACCAAGGTCCTGGCGCCACCGGGCTACTACTTGTTATTCGTCGTGAATGGGCGCATTCCTAGCCAAGGTATCTGGGTCCACATAGAGTGACTGCAGACATTTAAACCATCCCAGCTTCTTCAAATGTTTCGGGAGCTAGTCGTCATAAGAATAAATGTGTGTTTCTTTCTTGTAATCATGTTTCTTCAAATGATGTTTGTAGTATTTGAATCCATCATGTAATCAGTTGAGATTTAATGGGATGGTTAGTTGAATGAAATAGATGAGATGCCATGTGTATTATATTTGTCTCGCTGTTGATGGGCACGTACTCCCTCCGGTTTGGTAAAAGAAGTCGTTTTGGACAAGGTTTGAGTCAAACATTGGAAATATAAATCATGAATAACAATTAAGTTGTTGAGTTTCGAAATGTGAAAATTATATAAATAGATTGGTCTTGAAAAATACTTCCATAAAAGTATACATATATAACTTTTTAAGAAATATTTTTATAAAAAAGAGAAGTCAAAGTTATGCTTTGATGACCGTGTCGCTACGACTTCTTTTACCAAACCGGAGGGAGTACGTAGCATATTACTTAAAGGATAATTACTTTTATAAATATGAGCATATGTGAACTCGGTTCACATGTTCAAATCTAACGAGATGATTGGTGACCTCATCAAACATTTATGAATTCTCCATGACTACTACTTGATTAATATTTTATAGGCAGATTTTGAGATTGACTAAAAGTTATTATGCGTGCCGCTGTCATTGACATGTAGCCTACTATGGAAAAGCACGAGCAGTAGTTGCCATCGTCGACGGCTTCCTCTACCTCCTCCTCCCTAGGCACGTGTGGTGCCACCCTTCTCTTGTATAAGTTGTTTCCTTCTCCAAACCTAAGACAGTTGGGATGGATCCGTGCATATGGATAAATGAATGGATATGATATGGATGTTTGGATGGAGATGGAAGTGCTAGATGAGTGAACATAAATGCATGGATGGATAGGTATCATCCTTAAGATAGAATGTTGTGCTAAAATACCAAGTATCATGCCTTCAACATGCTAGATTCCCCACGATTTTGCAATGGTACATGTATAACTTCCCAATGATTTGTAATGACATAGGCCGCCTTTCAAATCTCTAGGAGTAATACTTTACAAAAATATAGATTTCTAACATGGATGGATGCTATGGGTTGGTATTGTAAGCTATAAACATCAACCATGGTGAGTATTGGAAAAATGTCCTTGGATCTGGTTAATATTTCATAAGAATAGAGAGCTCCTCTAAATAATAAACACAACAAAAAAGATAGATACAAGAGAAACATGTGTACCACAATACTAGGCGGTTAGATGTCAAGGTTGATAAAGAGACCACAAGGGCCTCACTGTCAATTTACATGTTGCCTACCACTAAAAAGGTGATCAAATATATTTTACAGATGAGTCTAAGTTGCACTCAACCATTATATAAAATCCAACCATTTAAGATGGACCTTGGAGGATGCTTTAGTGGCGGTACATGGAGGATCGTAGTGGTGTCTCAACACAGCATAGGTGGACACCTCTGAGAGAACACACACAGAGGAGGGAAGGAAGAAGAAAACTGCGCGAGAGAAATAAGTACCCACCATGTTCATTGTCTCACTTGTTTTCTTGCTCGGGCAAACTGAAATGACTAGCCGTGATCCGTTGCTGCGACTATGTGCAGTGTGCCCCAAAGAAGGGAGACCAGAGGAGGATGCGATGTATATATCCGGTGGAGATGACAATAAACAAGGGCAAGGTAGAGCTCCGTGCCGATAACTACAACATATATAGCATGCTTTGGTCAAGGAGATCCGTCGACTAAATGGGCTAGAGGTTCACGAGATAGCCCATAGATAAGAGTGTGGCCCACAAAATGAGGACAAGTATTCTTCTTTCTTTTCTTTTGGTCCACCCTTTAGAGCATGGCTAATAACCTAGCTGGCTGCTGGCCGTAACGGAGGCAAATGCTTCTTTTTTTTATTCTTCATGATAGACATTGTTTATTTTTTGGAGGACTTCAGCAGCAGTCCCAACCAATCAGGAGCAAGGAAGCAGAGCTGGCAGCGCATGCGCCCACTTTCCACCGGTGTTTTCCCACCCGCCCGCTCCTTTCTCTATCCTGTTTTCTCTCTCTACCGGATTGGATATCGGCGGCTCCCAGCTCCTTATTATACCTGCTCTTAGGGAATTTCTAGCGTACTATACGGTGAATAGTTATGATTTTTTTTTCATTTAGTAGGGAGTGGAGCTTAGCAGCCATGTTCTCGAAAGATGAGATCGGAAATGTTAAACGAGGAACGTTGTGCGTCATTTTAAAAAGTTTTTACACTATAAAAATATAATTGTTCCTAGAACAAGGAATAAGAAAAATATTTATGAGATGAGGAACATGGCCACGTTTGCGGCTGATAAGGGATGGACACAGTCTCCTTTATGTATGCTTAGGACATTCTCAATAGCCATTTCATATCTATGTTTTTAAGGATACCACATAAGTAAAAGTTCATTTAATTCATAGTTGAAATAACCCTCTCTCAATGTAAAGCTTCATTATTTGTTATTTCCAAGACTACATGAAAGATACAGACTCTCTTGGAAGTAGTCTCTTGAAAATAGTGTACACAGGATTTCACCACCATGGAACTCAATTCATCTCTCTCTTTATTTATTCTTTGCCACATCACCAAAAAAACTGACATGGCACTGTATTTAATGCTGATGAAACCCTCACTGAGAATGGCCTTACAAAAACTTGTCCGGATTGTTTGATGGTGGGTTTAGTGAAAACCAGATCTCCTGAAACAGATCTCCTAAAACTAGATTTAGCTTGAAAAAAAAAGGGAAAATTTTTGGTTGGATGCTCCAACTAACTTTGCCTATACACAAAACTTGTTTTTTCACAAAAGTAGGGCCTTAAGTGTTAACAAAAATGACTAAAATCTTTTTTTACTTGAAAATGTGAGCATCCATACTACAAGTCGAGTACTCAGATTTGGGTGAGCAAATTCCACCGCAACAAACCAAACCAGTTGAGCTACACTTACTTCACACTAAATTTATAGATTTGTTATTTCAACCGTTACACGATCATGGATGGTGATTCAGCATTGCTCATATAGCGTTATCTCTCCTCTAATAAATAACCTTAGAACACCGGTAAAATTGTCCAAGGGCAAGCCTCTAATTTTGTGATAGGTGCATACTTCAGAACTGTTTTCACCCGTTCTTATTCCGCAGATTACTGAAACAATAACCAATTTATGAAGAACGATGCGACAGCTAAATATTCTATAATTATTCTGACGGGTTGACCGGATATTGTAAACCTATCTGTGAACGTGGTTTTGTTCTCATGCCTCCTCGTTATTGACCACAAAAATCTGGATAACATGAGTTGGAGGAACTGATCGAGAGTCAGAACACATGAACGTGCAGCTGTAGTTGTTTTCGGATAACATATTCCTTCCCTCTACTTGTTAAGAATGCCGGCTAGCTTCACTGGATTGACATTTGCTAATCATATATGTTAGTTATGCATGTGAAGACAGATGGGACACACATAGCGCGCTGATAACTCAACGTACATGCGTCATTATTCTCTGTCTAGTTGTTCTACACAGGTCAACACCATTTATCAGATATATAATATATAACTATCTTCGTGTGTTTGATATTGCACCGTGCTTCATGATTATAGTCAGGGGCATCATATAGATATTAGTATGGTTCTGACTTCATTCTGAGGTACGGTATTTACTCCTGGATGATGAGAATGCCAGCCTGGAGAAACTTATTCCCTCCCGACCCATATGGATTGGAGAGGAAAATAAACGATTCGTTCCTTCCCATACGTACGGATCAGAGGGGATTACTATGATCCAAACAAGGCATGCACTAGCTGGTTTAGCACCCCTCTATACGGGAAGGAGCGGCCAAAAATAGCGTTGGGGTTTTTTTTCAAATGAAACCCGTGATCAATTTCATCTCATATATTGTTTAGTTTATCATTAGGGTCATGTCGGGAAACTCCACAATGTATAACTCCGATCCAAAAGGGAGCATGCACTTCTGAGAACATCACACCAAGGCTTAACCTTTCAGAAATACCATACTTCAAAGAGATGTGATTGCACTGTGACTCGTGAAACATCTTTTTCAGTTTATTAAACCCGTTGTGATACGATATCACTTGCACAGTGTTCAAATAATTTAACTACTCTGCTTCTGTGACAGAAACACCTTTCTAAAGGCTGTGTTTAGTTCCCAAAATTCCACCCAAAATTTCACTATGCAAAAAAGTCCCATCACATCACATTAAAATATCGGCACATGTATGGGGCATTAAATGTAGGTAAATAAAAAATTAATTACATAGTTTTGATGTACACGATGAGACGAATCATTTGAGCCTAGTTAGGTCATGGTAGGACAACAATTATCACAAACAAACGAAAAGTTCTACGGTACACTACAGTGTCCGATGTGACTTTTCTACCACCTTTTCGCGGGAACTAAACACACGCAAAGAAACAAAAGCAATTGAAAATACAACAAAAAACAGAAATCACGTGTGCTTTATATAAAAAAATTCATAATTAAATTCATGTATATTTTCCAAACTATGAACAAATATCCGGTTTTTCATCTTCCTCCTCTGGCTTTACACAACAAGCTCCCTGATTGCTCATCCATGGCTTCTCTGAGTTGCCAAAAATAGCCATGCAATGCGGGAAACCCAAATCCTTGCTGCTGTTCATGGTGCATGCTCAGCTTGCACTACTACAGAACATACACAATTGTACCAAAACGAGATAGTCTACAACAACGGGAGTCGCCTCAGAACGCAAGAATTGTCCAAGGTTCAGGGTTTCTCGACTTCCACGACTAGATCATACTAGAAATTTGGCAAACGAAAAGACAGATAAGTAGATGACAGTAGGCAGTACAACTACGTACATGTGCATGGTGGTTCGCTGGCGGTGGTGGATTGGATCGGAGAGGCCACGATGTAGCAGGACGAGTCAGGGAGACTGGGAGAATATGAAGGGGGAATGAAGCTAGAGGCTGTCACCCTTGCAAGGGCGACAGATAATAAGATCACATACTATATATCTTTTCTTTTCTCTTCTATTTTTTGCATTATTTTAAGTAAGGACAGCTTGCCTACTCCGCGTGCACCGCCGCCGCCCCTGCCTCCGTCGTCAACTCTGCCGGAGAAGATAATGAAATCAATGCCGTTGTGCCATGCATAATGGGAGCTTGCCGCACTAAATCAGAACATCATAAGCTGCAAGCTAAGAGGGGAACTAGCACATCAAAATGTAACCAGTAACACATGGCCAAACTAAATGCCAGCATTCCTTGTCTCCTGGGCGAACGGAGTCATGCACGTTCCAGGGTTTTCAACCAGAATAAACAAGTGTACAAAGAAAATGGCTCCAGCTCCGGCTGCAACTATATATACAGGTTCGCAGCCCCAATCTAAAACACACAAGCAGGCAGCAGCAGTGTCACTACTGCACTAGCCTCTATCCCTCGAGCTCGTAGCCTCTCTAGTCTCCGCCATGAAGCTTGGATTCCACCACCTCGCTCTTCTCCTACTCCTCGCCTATGCCGGCATTGCGCCGGCTAGCGCCGCCGGGAGCTGGAAGTTCCTCCAGAACGTCGGCGTGTCGGGCATGCACATGCAGCTCCTCCACAACGACCGCCTGATCCTCTTCGACCGCACCAACACCGGCCTGTCCAACCTCACCTTTCCCCCTAGCCACCCCTGCCGCATCAACCCCGACGACCAATGGTTCCACAACACCACGGACTGCACCGCGCACTCCGCCGAGTACAACGTCGCGTCGAACACCTTCCGGGGGCTCTCCGTCTTCACCGACACCTGGTGCTCCTCGGGCCACGTCGCGCCCGACGGCACCCTCGTCCAGAACGGCGGGTGGAGGGACGGGTACCGCAAGATCCGCCTCATGACCGCCTGCAGCGACACGAGATGCGACTGGTCCGAGCAGTCGGCACCGGTCGTGCTCGCCGTCAACCGGTGGTACGCCACCAACCAGAAGCTCCCCGACGGCAGCGCCATCATCGTCGGCGGACTGAACCAGCCCAGCTACGAGTTCTACCCGAAGACGGGCGCTTCCGTAGCTACCGCGCTGCCATTCCTGGGTCAAACCAACAGCTTGTACCCGTTCGTGCACCTCAACATCGACGGCAACCTCTTCATCTTCGCCAAGAACCGCGCCATCCTGTTCGACTACAAGGGCAACAAGATCGTCCGGAGCTACGCCACGCTCGGCGACGGCGGCGACCTGAGGAACAACCCGAACGCCGGCTCGTCGGTGCTGCTCCCGCTGAAGCCCAACCCGACCGAGGCCGAGGTTCTCGTCTGCGGCGGGACGCGGAACACCTCCGAGGCCGCCGTGAGGAGGGGGCAATTCCCCCCGGCGCTCACCACGTGCGGGCGGCTCAAGATCACCGACCCGAACCCGTCGTGGGTCATCGAGGTGATGCCGTCGCCGCGGGTGATGGGGGACATGATCCTGCTCCCCAACGGCGAGGTTGCCATCATCAACGGCGCCACGGACGGCGTCGCCGGGTGGGACTCCGCCAACACCTTCAATCCCACACCCGTCATCTACCGCCCGGACATTCCCCTCGGGAGCCGGTTCGAGGCGCAGACGCCGGCGGGCGTGCCGCGGCCGCGGATGTACCACGCCTCGGCGGTGCTCGACCGCAACGGCCGCGTGATCGTCGGCGGCAGCAACCCACACCAGTTCTACAACTTCACCAACGTCAAGTTCCCCACCGAGGTCACCCTGGAGGCCTTCTCGCCGTACTACCTCGACAGCTCCAACGACGGGCTCCGTCCAAACATCTTTGTGCCGTCGCCCAAAGACGGGCCGGTACACGTGGCGTACGGGGGCCAGCTGACGCTGCAGTTCTTTGCACGCAACGGCGTTCCGGGGTCAGTAACGATGATCGCGCCATCGTTCACGACGCATTCGTTCGCCCAGAACCAGAGGCAGCTGTTCCTCCAGGCCCAGGTGAAGCCTGTAGATGCATTCCAGGTAAACGGCGGGGTGACGACGTCGTTCCCCGGCATCTACGAGGCAAACGTGACCATGCCGGCGATGCCGGTGTTGGCGCCACCCGGCTACTACATGCTGTTCGTCGTGAACGGGCGCATTCCCAGCAAGGGCATCTGGATCCGCATACAGTGACAGCGAGGGGATTCTAGTAAAAGATTGTTTCATTTCATTCCATTGGTTCATAACCCATCGATCTCTACTGATTTGAACCGTCCGGATCGGAGTTGTAAGAAAATATTTGTATGAGTATCATGTTCTTTATTATGCATCATGTAATCATTTGAAATATAATGAATTTGATCAGATGCTTGGTGTTGTCGTATTGTGTGCCATCAATTTCTTTTTCTTGTGAATTTTCCATGATATTACCGATTGATCAACACTTCACCATTTCACATACTAGAATCGCCTCGGGACATTCAGAACTTAGATTAAAAAGGAAATGGATCCACTTATACTCAACATAGCATGTACATAACATATTGGTTTGAGAAACCCAAATGCCAGAGACCGAGCATTTCGTTCAAAAAATCTGATAATAATAAATATTATCTTGCTGCACCTCAAGATTCAAGGCGAATGGGAATTACAAATATAGTAAAACGCAAGCAAACCGATTTAATTGTTCTCATGTTTCTTTTTAATTTCACACCACATCCATCAACCAAACACATGAAAAAATAGAATCCCATTCTTCCTCCTTCCACTTCTCTACAACACAAATTAAAATAAGAAAAAAACACCCAAATAATGAATCTCAACGCTGCACGGTGACCTTCAGTTCTCAAACAAGATTTTAGAGAGCTCCTGCAAAAGTACATAACGCCCGCACCGTTCTCCCTCCGCTTGTTCCACTTCTCTACATGACTCTAGTCTTTGGGCCGTATTTTCAACATGAAAAAGTCCATTCCACACTCCTTAATTATCGTGGTTGTCCGATTTGCAACCCTCAAATGCAAAACCAGATGTTCGACACCCTCCAAGGTTTTAAACTGTCTGATTTACACCACTTAGTGGTTTGCATGACGATTTTCGTTGACGTGGCGCCACGTTTGCTGTCCCATGTGGCGCCACATCAACCATGAGCGCTTTGATAGTTCTAGGGTATAAACAAGACTTTATAATAAAAATATTTTTTCTTAGAAAACAAATGTAATTAAAAATGTTAAAATCTAATTTTGTCTTAGAAAAAATAGAGAATTTATTTTAGCTTAGAAAAATATACAATCGGTTTGATATTATTTTCTTAATATGCTATACTCTTATAGCGCCTCATTAGGAGTTATTTTGACATTATATGATCGTGTTTTGATATTTTTTTTTGCTAAAAATCACTACTATTATTTATTTGAAGTAGTCTAATAGACCTTGAAAATGACCCGGAGGACATTCATGTCCTATAATACAAAGAAGGTCACCTCACTTTATTGACAAGTAGGTTCCATTATGACCTAAATTAATACATTATTGAGTTTATTAAAGTTAGATTATTATCATTAATTATAATCTCATGTATTGTTCAAATTTCAAACATCAGCTAAACTTCAGAAGAGCTAAATAAGGCAAGCTCAAGTAGACTTTTTAAAACCACCTAATTTTTCAAAATAAAATGAGTTTAGTTTGAGTCATTTTTTAACAAGTTACGGAGCTAGTTTAACCATCTTCGTTTACGGTATGGGTTGTCAACGTTGACGAGACTAGGTACCGGCAAATGAACACCAAAAGGAGATCAAAATAGCTCCTAACCAGACACTATAAGAGTAGAGAGTGATTTTAGAAAAAATATATAACTAGTTTTATATTTTTCTGAGCTAAAATGAATTTTCTAAGACTAGACAAGATTGTAGTATTTTTAATTGCATATGTTTTCTAAGAAAAAATATTTTTCTATATTATTTTTTATAAAGATTAATTGACCTTTCAAACTATCAAAGAAGACCAATTTACCCCCCCCCCTATGGCTGATGTCGCGCCACATGGGACGGCAAACATGGCACCATATTAGCGAAAGCCGCCATTAAAACCATCAAAGGGTTTGAAAAGTTTAAGGGTGTCAAATAGTTTTGGGGTCGATGGTTGAAAATTAGACAACTTGAAGGATGTGAAATGAACTTAGAGGCCCGGTCTAGAAAGCCTAATTGGTCCATTAAAACCCTGGAAGTAGTAGGGATATAGCCCGTGCGGCCGTGCGTTAACAAAGGGGAAAGCAAGAAAAAGATATTTAACTAATTCTCAAAAAAAGAAAAAAATATTTAACTTATTTTGTTTCTGTTGGTCTTCATTTCAGTTGCTTAGGAGTAGTTTTTTCTTGTCGTTTACTGCTTCTATTTTTAATTTCTCTCCGGTGGAAATAAGTAGATTAGGCCATTTTCTTATCTGATCTTGACAGGATGGTGTGGAGCTGTTTGACACTTTTTTTTTAGAAAGAGGGCTCGCTACTGCCCCGGCCTCACGAGGCCAAGCGGTGCAGCACCCGGGTTCGAGCCCGGGCAGGTGCGCTCCACAGCTCGGACACGCACCAACCGAGCTACGCTGTTTGACACTTCAGCGCGGCTTGCTTATACTACCTCCGTTCGGTAAAAGATGACGTTTCGGACAGCTCTTTTGGCCTATACACAGGCTAAAATGTTTGATCTCAACGTCATATAAAAAAGGATAGAGGGAGTATTTCAGGATCCCGCCTTGCCCTGGCAGCTAACCACCGGAACAAAGAAGGCCTCCGTCGTCAACCCCGCGCGGGAAGATAATGAATTCTACGCCATCGTGCCATGCATAATGGGACCTGGCGGCCACCTTTGGCAGCCGTGCTAATAAACTAGAAAGCGCGCAAGCTATATTAGAGGAACTACCAGATCAGAATATAATCAGATAATCAGTAACACATGGCCAAATTATATGCCAGCAACCCTTTTGTCGATTCTGCTCCTATTCTCCTGGACGAGCGGAGTCTGGCCTGCACGTTCGAGGGGTTTCAACCTGAAAAACAATTGTACAGAAAAAATGGCTCGAGTTCGGAATGCAACTATATGTACAGACTCGCAGCTCCCGAGCTAAGCTAAAACACACCAGCAGCATTGTCAGAGCTCCACGAGAGTCTCTCTCTTTCTCTCTCCCGTAGCCAATCCACAATGAAGCTTGGACCCCACCACCTCGCTCTTCTCCTAGTACTCCTCGCCTATGCCGGCATTGCACCGGCGAGCGCCGCCGGGAGCTGGAAGTTTCTCGGGAACGTCGGCGTGTCCGGGATGCACATGCAGCTCCTGCACAACGATCGCCTCATCCTCTTCGACCGCACCAACGCCGGCCCGTCCAACCTCACCTTCCCCCGTGGCCACCCCTGCCGCATCAACCCCGACGATCAATGGTTCCACAACACCACGGACTGCACCGCGCACTCCGTCGAGTACGACGTCGCGTCGAACACCTTCCGGGCGCTCTCCGTCTTCACGGACACCTGGTGCTCCTCGGGCCACGTCGCGCCCGACGGCACCCTCGTCCAGAACGGCGGTTGGAAGGACGGGGCCCTCAAGATCCGAACGATGACCGCGTGCAGCGGGAGCGACACGAGCTGCGACTGGTCCGAGGAGTCGGACGTGCTCGCCGCGGAGAGGTGGTACGCCACCAACCAGAAACTCCCCGACGGCCGCGCCATCGTCGTCGGTGGAATCAACCAGTTCAACTACGAGTTCCTGCCAAAGTCGGCAGGCCCTGCTGGTACCTTCGACCTGCCATTTCTGGCCCAAACTAACCCGCTGTACCCGTTCGTGCACCTCAACATCGACGGCAACCTCTTCATCTTCGCCAGCAACCGCGCCATCCTGTTCGACTACAAGAGTAACAAGATCGTCCGGAGCTACGACGCCACGCTCGGCGACGGCGGAGACCTGAGGACCAACCCGAACGCCGGCTCCTCGGTGCTGCTCCCGCTGAAGCCCAACCCCACCGAGGCCGAGGTGCTCATCTGCGGCGGAGCGCCGGCGAGCTCCAACGCCGCCGTGGCCAACAAGCAGTTCCCCCCGGCGCTGACGACGTGCGGGCGGCTCAAGATCACCGACCCCGACCCGTCGTGGGTCACCGAGGAGATGCCGTCGCCGCGGGTGATGGGGGACATGATCCTGCTCCCCAACGGCGAGGTTGCCATCATCAACGGCGCCACGGACGGCGTCGCCGGGTGGGACTCCGCCAACACCTTCAATCCCACACCCGTCATCTACCGCCCGGACTTTCCCCTCGGGAGCCGGTTCGAGGCGCAGGCGCCGGCGGGCGTGCCGCGGCCGCGGATGTACCACGCCTCGGCGGTGCTCGACCGCATCGGCCGCGTGATCGTCGGCGGCAGCAACCCGCACCAGTTCTACAACTTCACCAACGTCAAGTTCCCCACCGAGGTCACCCTGGAGGCCTTCTCGCCGTACTACCTCGACAGCTCCAACGACGGGCTCCGTCCAAACATCTTTGTGCC
>OAMR01000183.1:1284810-1314917 GCA_900205405.1 Echinochloa crus-galli | reverse complement strand
GCTAATCATATATGTTAGTTATGCATGTGAAGACAGATGGGACATACATAGCTGATAACTCAACGTACATGCTGTCATTATTCTCTGTCTAGTTGTTCTACACAGGTCAACACCATTTATCAGATATATAATATATAACTATCTTCGTGTGTTTGATATTGCACCGTGCTTCATGATTATAGTCAGGGGCATCATATAGATATTAGTATGGTTCTGACTTCATTCTGAGGTACGGTATTTACTCCTGGATGATGAGAATGCCAGCCTGGAGAAACTTATTCCCTCCCGACCCATATGGATTGGAGAGGAAAATAAATGATTCCTTCCCATACGTACGGATCAGAGGGGATTACTATGGTCCAAACAAGGCACTAGCTGGTTTAGCACCCCTCTATACGGGAAGGAGCGGCCAAAAATAGCGTTGGGGTTTTTTCAAATGAAACCCATGATCAATTTCATCTCATATATTGTTTAGTTTATCATTAGGGTCATGTCGGGAAACTCCACAATGTATAACTCCGATCCAAAAGGGAGCATGCACTTCTGAGAACATCACACCAAGGCTTAACCTTTCAGAAATACCATACTATGGGTCGTCGAGGAGATGCCGTCGCCGCGGGTGATGGGGGACATGATCCTGCTCCCCAACGGCGAGGTTGCCATCATCAACGGCGCCACGGACGGCGTCGCCGGGTGGGACTCCGCCGACACCTTCAACCCCACACCCGTCATCTACCGCCCGGAGTTTCCCCTCGGGAGCCGGTTCGAGGCGGAGGCGCCGGCGGGCGCGCCGCGACCGCGGATGTACCACGCCTCGGCGGTGCTCGTCCGCGACGGCCGCGTGGTCGTCGGCGGCAGCAACCCGCACCAGTTCTACAACTTCAGCAGCGGCGCCAAGTTCCCCACCGACGTGACCCTGGAGGCCTTCTCGCCTTACTACCTCGACAGTTCCAACGGCGGGCTCCGTCCGAACATCACTGACCCATCGCCCAGAGGCACGCCGGAGAATGTGAAGTACGGAGGGCAGCTAAAGCTGCGGTTCTCGGTTGCAAGCGCCCTTCCCCTCGGCAATGGTCTTCGTGCAGTGTCGGTAACGATGGTGGCGCCGTCGTTCACGACGCACTCGTTCGCCCAGAACCAGAGGCAGCTGTTCCTCCAGGTCCGGGTGAAGAAGGCAGAGTCGATGGCGGGAGTTCCAGTGCTGAAGACTGACTACGAGGCCTCCGTGACCATGCCGGCGACGGCGGTGCTGGCACCACCTGGGTACTACATGCTGTTCGTCGTCAATGGGCGCATTCCCAGCGAGGGCATCTGGATCCACATACAACAGTGAGGGGATTCCAGAATGATTATTTCATTCCATTGGTTTATGAAGCTACCACTACCATGTTTATTGGTTTGGACCATCCAAATCGGAGTTGTACGAAAACAATCTGTATCAATCTGTCTTATTTTTTCTCTTATTATATTATGCGGCCATGTAATCATCTAAAATGCAATGAATTCAATGATGATTGGTAATGTTTGTATACCATCAATTTGTGTGCGTGAATTTTCCATGACTACTCGATTAACACCACCATTTTCACATACCAGAATCGCCTCTGGACATTCAGAACTCAAAATGTAAATTCGTCAAGTTATCATAGCATGTAGTAGGAAATTAACTTGATTCGAGGAACCCAAATGGCACGAGGATTACAAGAAATGAAACAATTTCGTTCACAAAATCCGGTCAATCTCATCCCTAATAAAACTGGAGAAATTGAGTCCTGATTTTACTGCATGAAGCACAGGTATAAAATTCTTCACAAAGAACATTTGCTGCCAGGGGCGGCAGGAGAGGGGGTGCCAAACACCCCACATGCTAGGAAGACTCCATTAGTATATTTTCACCACATAAATCAAAGAAACCTTTTAAAATAGGCCCAATTATGATGTATTTTCTACAATGTGGCCTCCCTCATCACATATTTCTGGCTCCGCACATCAAGATTCAAGGTAAATGGGGCTTGCAATAGTAAAACAATAAGCAAACTCGTTTCATTAAGATGCTTCCTTTAATTTCAGTTTCTTTGTTGTTTCCCCTTGATCATCCTCATTATTCAGATTTCATGAGAAAACAGAAACACTGGATACGAACTTTAGAAACCTCAATTTCCCATTTATGGGTTAACAGGCAACAAAAAGGAGGTCTGGAAAAAACATGGCATTAGGAGCAACGATGCTTCAATTATGTGTGCAGTACAAAGAACATCATCAACAGCTGTTTTGCATCAAATAAGATGAGAGCTGTACGGCGGTCCATGGTGATTCTCAAACAAGATTTAGAGGGGGCCTGCAAAAGTCCCATTCTCCCTCTGCTCGTTCCACTTCTCGACCTGATTCAGTAGAGGAAAAGCTGATAACATTGAAGAAAACTGGCAAGAATATATAGCTAGTTTCAATGTGTCAAGAGAACATGGTCCAGATAAATATTAATGGTTAGGTAAGTGGAAGAATTGCTGGCAGGAAAATGTGAAAAAGTACTTGGGAAACCTCAAAATATCAGAACATGAAATGATATTTTGAAAGAAAAAAGAAAAAAATCCAGCAAGCCTGAAACTACCGCCTAGAGAAAAATAAACATTAAAAGTATGTTAAAAATTTAAACCGTGTCGTCCATAGGTCTAGACTGCAAACGGGATCTCAGAAGGAGCATATAACATGTTAAAGCAACCACTATATGCTAATATGCATAGCAAAATGTACAATGATCAACATTATATGCAAATTTCTACTTCACAGGAAGCGATACGGTGGCAGAAACAAATTAGTGGTTTATAGTCAAGTAACTCATATATGGTGGATTCAACTCGCTGAAGATTCTTGGTTCAGGTTAGTGGCTTAGTGCATCACAAATTTCTTATCTTCTGGCCCGTTCATGCATGCACAACTGAATCTGGTAGCATTCCTTTATAGTTGAAAAAAACAATAATTGCAGTAGTCCTACAGAAGACAGCAGAAGCACTCACCCATTCTCCTGGGCAAAGGGAGCGGTAGTACTTCGCAAATTTCTCACAATCAGCAGTTCCATCCTCTTTGGCATTCACACATCTGGTTTCATGGAAGATCAAATAGTAAAGAAAGGTAATTTGAAATTGATCATCTGTAAAAAAAAATGGACAATTCACGTATAATTATTTTCCCAACATACCTGTGGTACTCAATATAACGCGTAAAGCAGTGCCTGGTTTGGTTCGTTGTAGGAAAGCGGAAGTCAGCAGGTGCAGTCTTCAGCTCAATCTGGTAGAAATGAAAAACATAAACAGAACAGTGAAGCAATATATAGGCAATCCAACAAATGACAATCTTGGGAAGCAATAGCATGGTATGAAAATGAAAGATGGCTCATTTTGGAGAAAAGAAGGTAGAACTTCATAAAAATGGTGTCTGGGTGGCAAGGATGTAAATGCAAGATTGCTCATTTCACCTTACACGCATTGTTGCCTGATACTTCACCAGAACTCCCTGACTACTGAAATTAGGCACTCAGCCAATATATTGTGCAATTCATTCCTTCTTATAAAAGAAGAGAAAAATATGGCACCTTGACACTCACCAAGTACATGGGCATTGAAGCCAGCCCTAGGTCTCAATTCCAGAATTATACCACCATATAGGAGGTCAAATACCGCCCATATTATCATGTAACTGGCCTATTCTGCAATCCATATAGTCTGCTGGTGCTAGCCACAGTGGCGAATGGTTGTTAGAACCAGTATCACTATCCTTCGCCAAACTGTAAATGCCCAACCAAATGTTGTAGTCAATCCAACCCCTTTAATTTTTATTTTAAAAAAATGTGACTCTTCAGTCACCTGACATTATGGACACAATATCCTATATCAGATCTTAGCACATAATAATTCCGTAATTTTCCAACACAACAGCACGCAAATTGCACGACGGTGGATCAAGCACAGCCCATAGCCGCAAACCGTAAACAGAAAGAAATGGACCTAGAGTCTAAACAAACACCTATCACAAAACACGTCACGCGTGCGCACGCACGCACGCACGGATCAGATCAACCCGACGGGGAAACCATCTCTAATCGCACGATGACAACCTAGATCGATGACTATTGCCCGCTAACACCAACAGGCAGATACAGAGACCCGGCGAGGGCAGCGGGGTAGGATGGAGAGAACGGCGCCGTGGGAGGCGCGATTGGGGGGAGGGTTCTAGAAGGTTCTCACCTCGGCCATCTCGTCAGTTGCGAGACCGGAGACCGGAGACCGGAGATGGGGGTGACGCGCAGTGCCGGAGAACTCGGCGTCGAGAGGAAAGAGGACGACGAGGTGGAGTGGAGGGACGTGGGTCCGACCAACCTTTTTCTTTGAGAGAAGAAGAGGGCCGCGTGACAATCTTAGATGGGCCCGTATGGGAAGCCTGCAATAGGGGCGAGCCTTTGTTAGGTTGGGCCCGTGGGAAGCCTGCAATAGGGGCGGGAATACAAGGCCCAGTATCTGTCAGCTTGGACAAGCCCAGCATTAATCACACTTTCTCTTTTTTTTCGTTCTTTTCTTTTGGATGGAAGACCAACAATTTCTTGAGGAGTGGAGGAGCACGGAGTAATCCTGCAGACAACATAATTTTTGGGGTAATGGTGTCTTGGCTCGGTCAACAAAGTGAATCGAGCCTTTTGACGGCCGAGCATAAACCGAAAGTGGTTGCGCCATATCTGAAGTCTCAATCACGAGATGCATATTTTTGCAGTTGTACTGGCCCACATCCCACACACAAAGAACTCCCTGGTGAAACTCTAACGATCCGATCCACGCTCTCTCCGTGCGCCGAGGCGGCCGAATGAAACCAGCTGCTTTTCACTCCTAGCTGCGAAGTTTCTGCACCACACATGCTTTTCGTCCACCTGATTTTGTTTCGGATTTCAGTCCACATCTGTTTGGAAGCAGGAAACATGCTATCCATAGACGAGTTCATCCTCATGCGACGGGTGCAGTTTCTCCACGGGCTACCGTAAAGAGAGTACACGGCCAGATGTGGTTATCCCGATCAGCCTTTCACTTGCCTACATACATTCTGTGCCGGGAACTGCAAGAACTGTGCCACACCGTGCGTGCCAGCCGACCACGTACGTCGGATGGATGCATGCATTTCCAAATCATCATCGTGTGGTTGAGCCGTCGGAGTCTCGATCACACCCCCAAATCGGAATCTGCCGAGGCTCGCGTCGGCCCAGGAGGATATGCTCCCAAGACATCGTGTGAAAACGACCGCAGGTGCTAGTAGCCTTTCGATCTTTCAGAGATGATGGATCGGACACCGAAGAGCCAATTGGACCTCAGCTTCTCGATAAGCTCACCTGTGACTGGGAACCGGTGTGAGTTGTGACCTAGTGCCGTCCTGCTCGTCTTTTTTATCAGATGATGGTGCGGTGGCAACTTGGTCTTCCCCTGATCATCTTTGTTTTCCTTCATTCAGAGAATTCAGATATGAGGTAGTACCATTTCTCCGTAAAAGAATATATTACGACTTTCTCTCGAGTAATCACTTAGTACATACAGTCAATCAACAGAGTTGAACGTACTCCAACTAAAGAAGAAAGAAGAACAGGGCTGGACTAGCAGACCGTTGGCACGCTCCTGGCTATCGAATGTTACTATAATATGTTAGCCCGCGCCAATGTAAATAAGCTATTTTTCCGAACGAGACAACAGCTGAGTGGACGTCAGTTCCCGGAAATTAAAAACATGTCCTTCCAGTGAGACAGCGAATGCTGGATTCCACCCGTTCTAGTCAGAAATTAATCCATCGTCTCAACTCTCAAGGAACTCTATCTAAACTACTCATCCACTCTTTTAGATTTCTATCACAATTTGTAAGGAAAGTTGGCGTGTACGTTGCAGCATCCGGCAAGAACGGCAAATTTTGACCAACTAGTTCCCATGTCGACAAAACCAGCTAGTGGCAACCATTAGGAAGAAAGGTAGCAAAACTGAAACATCAAAGCAGGTCATCTGTTCGCCTGGCAGGCGAGCATACCAGATATTATCAAGAAAGCTAACAGAAGTGCTCCATTAGCAAAATAATTTAGGGTTTCTTTGCCCTCATCAGGCCGCAACCTACAGCTACCTAGCTCGCTAATCCCGTCAAAGCTCTCCACCTAACCCCACGCTGCAATTTCCTAGATCCTTGTATCACCTCTTTTGTTCCTTTTTGCGTCCGTGTCATTTTTATTCATCTGCGGCTGAGACAAGAAATTACGGGAAAGGCAAGCGCTGGGGCCTGATGAGATCTGGACTTCTGAAGAAACGAAGAACAGGGAGCAAACTGACAGAGAAGCCTGCGTCCCCCGGGCGGCGAAAAAGCAGGAGCACGGTGAACGGGGGCAACTGGGACAAGTGTATCTAGCTGTCCAGAGCGGGTGGAGACAAAGCCAAGTGGCGAGAGGAATCGTGGACCAGATCGCCGTCACCCGCCTAAATACGCTGCAGATATACCGCCAGGCCATGTCTATCTACCGCTCCACCACCAGCTAGCTTCATGGCGCGATGTGCCCAGCCTGTCTCTTATACACATCTAGATGTGTATAAGAGACAGGGTGGAGACAAAGCCAAGTGGCGAGAGGAATCGTGGACCAGATCGCCGTCACCCGCCTAAATACGCTGCAGATATACCGCCAGGCCATGTCTATCTACCGCTCCACCACCAGCTAGCTTCATGGCGCGATGTGCCCAGCCTGTCTCTTATACACATCTAGATGTGTATAAGAGACAGGGTGGAGACAAAGCCAAGTGGCGAGAGGAATCGTGGACCAGATCGCCGTCACCCGCCTAAATACGCTGCAGATATACCGCCAGGCCATGTCTATCTACCGCTCCACCACCAGCTAGCTTCATGGCGCGATGTGCCCAGCCGGCCTGCGTTTGAGCTCCGTTAACGCCTAGACAGCGACTCTTGTCAAAAAAAAAAAAAACCTAGACAGCGACGAGTTCCGGCGAAACGGCGTCTCTGGGCAGGGATCCTGCGGAGGGAAGGATGCGGCCTCGCGTCCGCAAAGAAAAAATCGTGTGGCTTTGGCCGGGTACAGCAGGTACAGCCCGCCGGCGACGTTTTCTGCCGCGCAGATGTGCAGCCCGCCACCGATGCAGCGCAGCCAAGCGAAAGAGGATCGGGCAAAGCGAGGCTGAAAAGACGTCGGATCGCGTGGACGCTCCCCCGCTTCGCAAATATTCTCTCTTCGGGAACGGCGGGTGCGGCCGTGCCCGTGCACGCGGCGGCGTGTGTACGGTGGTGGTCGTCTTTGCCGACTCCGGAAGACCGGAGGAGGGAGCATGCACGGAAGACGGGAGCGGCAACTCCCGTAGTGTGCGTGCAGACGTGCAGTGCCGTGCGAATAGTCAGTCACACGAGATGTCGGGGCGTTGGCCTTGGCCAGGTCCGGTCATCCCAATGCTGAACTTCACGTGAACTATCAGGCAATGCCGTCGTCTTCGTCGTGGTGAACCCATGCCTTGCATCATTGACCTCTCATTGTGCGCCTATTATATTGCCCCAAAACCGGAGAAATTCACTTGTACTTTGGTAAATATTTTTGTAAAAACTCACGCAAATAAGCTCTTTTGTTGGACATGTAAAGCTAACTAGATTGGTGTTCTATAAGAAAAACTTTGTTACAAACTCGGTGTGGGTACAACCAAGTTACCAAGGTATGTCTCTCCAATTTATGCCGAATTTTCATGCACCTTCTAGTATAGTAGTATTTATGATATTATGATTTATTTTATAATAAAAAAGTCTACATGTATTATAATAATTTTTACACACATATATACTATTATTATTCACTATATCATCATTCTCTTTTTTTATCTCTTCGTTTGTTTAGTCTTTAGCATCTTCTGATGTCAAACCTCTAATAGCTGAGGAGAGGTTGAAAAACTACCATTTTATCCTTTCCTTTTGGTCTGTTTGATAACCAGTTTTGTTTTACATATATGATTTTATTTAAGAAAGAGATAATTCATACATCGGATTTTGCTTCATCTCTAAGATTTGGTTTATTTGTTCAATGATTATCATCAGTCGACGGAGACCAACTAATTCAGTGAAGTATGACTTTAGACATTGTGCGGCTTTCTTTATACCAGCACACTAATCTAAAGGGAAAACGAAAAGGAAAGGGAGTAGAATTTGAAAACTTCAGTGGACGACGTAAATACTCCGAGGCCAGCGCGAAGCTTCCCCAGCCTACCACGCCTAGTCAGCCACCAGCCGGCCTGAGTTGCTCTCTCCGACACGGCAGGCCCACCAGTCAGCCCCTGGAACCTAAAAGAAAACCCCCTCGCGAGCCCCGAAGGCGGCTGGAGCACCTCCCTGCCCTGCTCGCTCCCTACACGCGGTTCACCGTGGCCCAGGCCTTAACGGCCGCGAATCCCGATCGTGGCGGGTCCCACCGAGCCAACTAGCGGTTCTGTGGCCTCCACGTGAGCACGGGCGCAGGGGAACGGGTCCGCCCATCTTCTTGGCGGCCACGGAAACCCGGACCCGGTAGGGGAGCTATAAAAGCCGGGCCAAATCAGGGCACCGCTTCCCCAGCCGCACGCTTCTTTGTTGCCGAAGAATTCCTCCCTCGCCGCCGCCGCCGCTCGTCTTGCTGAGAGAAGCCAACGGAACCGACGAACTCGCCGAGTTCTAGGAGAGAATCCTTTTCGCTGTTCTCAGTCAGGGTCCGCTGCGTCGGGAGGCGGCGAAGGGGGGAAATTCGTGAGATCTGTTCCGGATCACGCGTGCGCGCTCGGGAATCAGGGGGTTCCACACATATCTTCGTTGAATTGTAAGTTTGCCTGGCCGATTCCCTTTTAAACTGCTTTAGCCTGTAGATTTGTTCAGCATGTTATGTATGTTATTGTTTTTTTTTGCTGACTGATTCGAGGGTTGCTATTTCTATTTCCGTGAGGATTAGTACCTTGCTATTTCTATTTCCGTGAGGATTAGTACTGTTCAGATTTCTGCACGTGGGTAGGAAAATACGTATTCATGCGATTACACTTTAGGTTGCGGCCTGTAGGAATTTATCGAGATCATATAAAGTATTAAACTTTGATTGAACCTTCAGATCTGTGATTAAATTTGCATGAATGAATAACTTGGCACCTGTTTGCCATGATTTGTTGGAAATATTTATTTGGCTGTATCATTCTCTTTACTCATATTTGTGGTATGTTGCAACTGTTTCTTGTGATGAGCATGTATGATTGACTTTCTTCCCTAGCTTGTGATGTTCATGAAAAGCAGAGGACATCATCGTTAAAATTCATGTAATAGACAAACTAATTTTAATTTCCCCTTCCTGCAGGAAATTGATGTACTAATGGAGTCTAAGGGTGGCAAGAAGTCTAGCAGTAGTCGTTCCATGATGTATGAAGCTCCCCTTGGCTACAGCATTGAGGACGTTCGACCTGCCGGAGGCGTAAAGAAGTTCCAGTCTGCTGCTTACTCCAACGTAAGAATCGATTATCAGATTTACACTCGTCGTTCCACCTTTGTTGTTTCTGATGTGTTGCTAACACTGTCTTTCTTCTATTGCAGTGCGCGAAGAAGCCATCCTGATATCCCTTTCGTGCTTCCCCATCCTAGTAGTTTAGGATTTCTTTTCTAACGCTTTGATTCTGACCAATCTCTCTGGCCTGCTGCTTCCTGATAATCGACCGGTTCTCTAGTCTTGCTCCCTGCACTCCTCCGTCCATCTCTGGCATTGTGTTCTGAAACACCTGCTCCGATGGCTGTCCTTTCAGCTGTTGACGCTCCCCCGGTCTCAGCGATTGGGTTTGAGGGCTATGAGAAGCGCCTTGAGATCACCTTCTCTGAGGCGCCTGTCTTTGCTGACCCTCATGGGCTTGGGTTGCGTTCCCTCTCCAGGGCCCAGATTGACTCTGTTCTGGACCTTGCACGGTGCACCATTGTGTCTGAGCTCTCCAACAAGGATTTTGACTCCTATGTCCTCTCTGAGTCGAGCCTGTTTATCTATCCTCTGAAGATTGTCATCAAGACCTGTGGGACTACCAAGCTCCTGCTCACCATTCCAAGGATTCTTGAGCTTGCTGAAGAGCTGTCTATGCCGCTTTCTGCTGTGAAGTACTCCCGTGGGACGTTCATCTTCCCTGGTGCACAGCCAGCCCCCCACAGGAGCTTCTCTGAGGAGGTTGCTGCCCTCAACCGCTACTTTGGTGGCCTGAAGTCTGGTGGTAATGCTTATGTGATTGGAGATCCAGCACGCCCTGGACAGAAGTGGCACATCTACTACGCCACCGAGTACCCAGAGCAACCCATGGTTAACCTTGAGATGTGCATGACTGGTCTGGACAAGAAGAAAGCTTCAGTCTTTTTCAAGACTTCTGCTGATGGTCACACAACATGTGCCAAGGAAATGACCAAGCTATCTGGTATCTCTGAAATTATCCCTGAGATGGAGATATGTGATTTTGACTTTGAACCCTGTGGCTACTCCATGAATGCGATCCATGGCTCTGCTTTCTCCACCATTCATGTGACCCCTGAGGATGGTTTCAGTTATGCTAGCTATGAAGTTATGGGCTTTGACGCCACTGCACTTGCCTATGGCGACATCATTAAGAGGGTCCTCAGGTGCTTTGGCCCGTCAGAGTTCTCTGTTGCTGTGACCATCTTTGGCGGGCGTGACCAGGCCGCGACATGGGGCAAGAAACTTGATGCTGAGATCTATGACTGCAACAACATGGTCGAGCAGGAGCTCCCTGGTGGTGGCCTACTCATCTACCAGAGCTTTTCTGCTGCAGAAGATATTGTTGTCAGCTCTCCAAAATCTGTCCTTCATTGCTTCGAGGGTGAGAACGTGGATAATGCTGCTCCTGTTAAGGAAGGCAAACTGGCTAATCTTCTCTGCTGGGAGGAAGAAGATGCCATGGAGAAGGATGGAGTGCTTGTCGAGTAAGACCGGATTTCTGGTGTCGATTTGCTGCTGAGTTATTTTCTTTTATGTCGCGATTGTCGTTTGGTTATTGTGTGAAGCAGCCAAGCCAGGCTATTAGTATGAAAAAATATCGTTTGCAAGCATGGGTTCTGATGTTGCCTCATGCTAATGGTCAATCTGAATAAGTATACAGCTCTAGGTGGTTTGCTGCGTCTACCACAATGAGCATATGTATGTATGAAGAATCGTCTGTCAGAGCATTTTATAATAAGAATTATTTGGTTTAAATTTTTGGTTTCTTAGTTTTCAATTTGTTTGTTTTTATTACTATACTCTAATGTGTGTGCTGGTGTATGAGAAGAAGGCTTCATATTCCTACCCCGGTTAAATACCATAGCCTGATATCACCCGTTCTGTAGAAAAAATTGCACGAACCATTCGTGCCCTTCTGCTTCTCATAGCTCGAGCAGCCAAGCGCAAAGGTACATACAGGTAGAATAGCATGTTTTGCGTGCCTGACTTGTGGATGCACTTTGTTTTAGACCTCGACCCATTGGCTTATGATTATTGTTGTTTTTTCCAAGAACACGCAAAAGATCGCCCTGCTTACTGTACTAGCAGATACGGAGTACTTATATTCTGGTTCATGCACCAGCATTAGTGCGGACAATTGATGATGCGTTTAGCAATCAGAAAACCGTGCTCTGATTCAGTTGGACCTGCGAGATTTGGGCACTCTATTGTCCATTTGCTATCTGCTCTCTTCTTTTTTTTTTGGCGAAATTCTTATCTGCTGACGAGGCCGATTCCTTCCTCAATGATTTGATGCGGTGGCCGGTGGGCAACTGGCATCGCGAGTTGGATACCTGATTGTATTTCCATCGTGCATCGACTGCTTTTGCCCCATCTAGCAGCTCTCTCAGTTCCGTTGGGTTTATAATCCTCGTCATCGTCAGACGAGAAGCATCTCCTACCTACGCGAACGTGGCTGTTCCGTTTCCGCTGCTCCCAAGTACAGATCGAGACATGTGTCTTCCGTCCGTAGGTTGCTGCTGGCTGCTTCGCCGAGCGTCCAGATCGTGATCTCGTCGTCGGCAGAGTTTTGATACCGTTTTTGCTTAAATCATTGCTTGGATACCATCCACTAGTCACATGCTGAATCCATCCAGATCAGGAGAGGAGACCTCAGACCTGGTGCCGTGAGGGAGCACATTCCCGCCGTGGAGGAACCACTGGTTGGTTCTCGTGGCAGCAGCAGTTGCGTGCTGCCTACTGGCTACTCCGTGCGTAGGCGTAGCCGATGCCAATCCATATCTTCCAGCCAGCCGCGGAGAGATAGGTTCAGGTTCTGATTCTGATTCCAAAGTTTGGAATTCAGACGCATCAGTCCCCTTCCTTCGTCTTTGGCCGTCCCATAGCACTGGGAAATCGATTGACGAGCGACGGAACCTGATGCTGTCTATGTCCGAGATCACCGGCGACACGCGAAGGTATTCGTATTCCCTGACCAAGATTTCTCCGCGGATCTTTTAAGCTTTGCCCCGGCTCGTCGCCAGCCATCCGTTTCGCAAAGCCGAGGCGGCGAATCTCTCATCTCCTCGCCTAACGTGTTCCGGTCCCGGCCGCGTGCGAAATCCCGTTCTGAATCCCGTTTCCCGTGCCGACGTGCAGTGCCCGCCGCGACCTGTCCGACACGTCGGAAGGAGAGAGCACGGCTCGCGTCTCTCCCGTCCTTTCCCACTGGCTGTGTGGTGTGTGCCGCGCCTCGCATGCGCGTTCTGGGAGACGAGATTGGCATCTCTCCATGCGCGCGAGGCTGCCGTATGTTAAGTACTACGGAGTACTTATACTAGTACTAGCACTTAGCACCCGGCCAAGGTCCTTTTTGCACTGCAGTGGGTTTCATCAGAAATTCAGAGCGGAGGAGAATCATCAGAACAGCGCGAGGAGTGTTGATGGACGCTCTGGACAGTGAGGACGAGAACGGCAGGCATGGGGAAACAATGTACGTGTCGAGGACGCGCTTCGACTGCAGATAAACGTGATGCAGACATGCAGTACAACCAGGGTTGCAGCAGGATAATGCTCGGTGCGCCGGCCGGCCGGCCGCATGGGACAACCGCGGTATCGGCTTGTAGCTCGGACCGATTTTTTCTATCTTTAATATAAAGATACACAATAATATAAAGATACACCGCTCTTCTGTATATTCAAGAAAATAGGCCGCATGGGACAACCGTGTCCAGCGGACAGAGCCAGCCTGGACCACTCGGAGCAATTGCAGATCAGATGAGCAGGCCTGTCCGGGGTGGTGTCTTTCGCCCTTCGGACTGCAGATCACTCACATGAGCAGGCGATTGCTCCGAGCAGGACACGTTGGCGGAACCTTTGCCTCCAGCCACCATTCGCCAAACATTCCGGCCTGGGCGCGCGCATGTGTGTGGGTGCTACGATTCCTGATCATCACCGGTGCGACTGAATTCCGTGCACGATCTGGAGGCAGCAAGACGTGCCGACACGTGTCCACCCTGCGGCCTCCCTTGGCCTCTCCTGTTGCCGTGTCGCGTCCCACGAGACGCGTCCGATGGTGGTGGTGATCTGTGATGGCCGGCAAGTGCCCATTGCGACCTGCCTGCCTGACGCGGCGAAGAAGAGGGCTCGTGCCTGTCCAGGAGGCAGGAGCTGTCCCCGAGCTGCGTGCGCATTCTGGGAAGGGCATGGACGCGTCCGCCAAAGTTGCGTTCAGCTCATCCGTCTCGGGCCGGGACGCCGTGTAGTCTTTTCAGAATCTGAGCAAGACAAGTTCGGCCCATGCTGTTTGTGGGAGGAACAGAGGTAGAATCAGAGGTAGCAGGCTTCCAAGTAAGGACGAAAGGACGGCCCATGTAGTGGCATTCCGCAGCGGTCCAGCCCAGAGCCCAGACTGGTCGTCCGAACACAAACACATTACGTTCATGAACAGCGTGAAGAGCCCTGCCTGGAGCCCATTGGTCATTACCCCTCGATTAAGTTCCGGATCGTGGCCGCGAGAAGATATGCGCGCCATCGCAGGCTCCCCATGAGGTTGGATTCTGTTGATGCTAAAAAAAAGAAAAGAAGTTGGATTCTGTTGGAGTCCGTAACCGCCACGGTCCCAGGTTACTTTTGCAATCGTTGTTGAATATAAAAACGTTCTTGTTCCAAGCCGTCGCGTGATTTTTGGCCTGAATCAAATCAGCCAACGCGATCGACAATGGCTGCCCAGGAACAACCCGACTGGTTGAGCCTCCCCTCGGATCTCCTGGAGCTCGTCGCGCAGAGGTCCCGCGACGCCGTCACCGGGCTCGCCGTGTTCCGCTCCGTGTGCCGGACATGGCGCGCCGCGGTAGCGCCGGCGCCGCGCCTCCTGCCTCCCCGTGCCGAGTCCGAGCACGTGCTCGTCTTCCCCTTGGCGCGCGGCTGGTCCGTTGTCCTCGACGCCCGCGACGCGGCCTGCTACCTCTCGCACCTGTCCACCGGCGCGACGGCCGGCCTGCCCAATCTCGGCGCCGTCCGCGACGGCAGTGGCACCACGCACGTAAGATACGTGCACTGTCGCGACTTGGAAACGGCGATCCGCAACGAATGGATCTTCTGGACTTACCTCCTATTCACGGATCGCTTACGCTTCGCCATCCATGTCCCGCCCGACGCTGCAGCGGCGGCGGCGGAGGGCATGACGATCATGATGTACCACATGATGCACGGGAGTACGGGTATGCTTTTCTGCCGCCCCGGAGACACGGCCTGGACCAAGGTGGAGAAGCCCAACCCAATTGGCTACGGCTTCTTCAACTTCGCCTACCATGACGGCAAGATGTTCGGCTTGGATACCAATGGCGAGATGGCGGTGTACGACGCCGGGACGCTCGACATCCTTCACCTGGTCCAGGCTCCACCGGCCACGGCCAAGCTTGCCACCCAAATGTACGGAGCAGATGCTCGGCTGAAAGAATTCGATTATGTCCACATTGTTGCGTTGCCAAAAAAACTGGTGTTGGTCAGGACTCGCGTGAAGTCTTCCCGGCCAGTGGCCTTCAACATCTTCGAGTTAGGCTCTACGCCTGACGGTCTCGCCTGGCTCAAGGTAACAGATGCTGGCAACTATGAATTGTTTCTAGATAGATACCACACCAACTTTCGAGAAAATGACGCCAACAGCGGAACTCGGATCTACTATATTCATGACGAGAGCTATTGGCCAACGGTTTCATCTACCACTGCAGCCTACTGCTACAGCGTGCAGGATAACAAATTGAAGTGCATATACAGATCGCCGGAAGTTAAGTGCTCAACCAAGCCTAGCTGGTTTGTTCCCTAGATAGTTCAATTTATTCCGCCTGTAGATACATTATCTATTAGTGTAACTAGAAAATATGGCCGTGTGTTGCTACGGGTAAGGTTTACATTTTACATTAATATACATATAATCATGCTATTATGTGAGTATAGTCAAAAAAAATGTAGAAATCTAAAACTAAGCATTTGCATTTATTGTATTTCATTGTCGAAGATGGATTCAAGAGCATTCTTTTAACATATGCATAATCCGGAATAGCCTCACCTATCAACAAAGTGGCTATTGATCAAATAGTAAATCGATATTTCATCTCAAGTTTTCATAATATCTTGATCCTTTTCATTTCTTTTTACAAGAGAATTTCTCAAGTGGTCCTTCAACGATGTGTTTTTGCTCAGAAGACCATAGCACCCGCACATGACCAGCACAATCAATATTGTCTCTTTTCATATCTATTTTGAATAAGTAATCCAATACAAACTTTTGGAAAATTTAGGTTATGCACAACATCTACATGGCTCATGTCTACAAGCACATATTATATTAAAAAAAAGCAAAACAAACAACTTCTGTAAATTATTTAATTTATGTATAGACTCATAAAATGCATCAAGGGTCCTTGAACTTGTTATGTTGGTTCAATTAGGTCCCCAAACTCCTAAAATGCATATTTACATCCTCAAACTTGCTAATTAGTTCATGTGAGGTCCAAATCACTTCCGAACCCCATCTTTGGACTGAATTACAAGCTGTGAGATTTTTATAGGGGGTTATGAGCAAGACTATCAGACACACCTCTCCTCTCCCCTCAGATCTGCATTGGCAGCCGGTAGGTGCGGTAGTGGTGGTCGGTGCTCGATAGCGTAGAGGTCCGAACGAAGCGAGGGGGCCGCGCAGGCTGCTGCACGGCGGCGGCGACCGGCACCGGTGAGGGGGCGCCAGAGAAGTGGCCTAGGTGCCGAGCAAGCGGGGGATGCAACGGCGGCGCTGGCCCAGCGCAGGCAGCTGACGCATGGTGCACGAAACGCGCGACATGGGCATCCCGGGCTCCCGGCTACCCAAGCTCGGCTGCTCCACCGGCTGGGCTTGGCGGCGAGCTTGCCGGGGACAGCAGCGGCAGGGAGGTCCGGGTACAGTGCTGTTGGCCCAGCTCTAGGAGGCCGGCACTGGATTTGGGTCGTGCGGCGCCGGCTCGGCTCGGACTTGGCGACGACCAGACTTGAACTCACGAGGCAAGCAGAGCAGGCTGGCGTTGAGGTAGTTGTTGCCGGCAGCTTCCATTTTGCGGAGCTGTGCCTCGGTCCAGGAGTCCATGGTGACCGAGAGGGCATGAAGATAATGTGCGCTGGGCGTCATCTCCGACGGCGTCTCGGCGTCGACAACGCTGGGTCGCTGGCGTCGCTGTGCATCGCGCTGGCCTCGCTCATCGGCGCATGGGTGAGCACCGGCGGTGGCACGAGCGACGCCGCGGCGGCGGCGGCGGCGAGGTACGCCTCGCTGCTGGCCTGCTTCCTCGCGTCCTTCACCTGCTTCGTCCAGTCGGCGGGGCTCCGACGTGCACGCCAGCTTCCTGATCAGCCCGCGCTCCGACGCTCCGGTGAGCCACCTGCAGCGTGCGGTGCTCCGAGGCGGCGGCTTCTCCGGGCGCTCTAGCTCGCTGCTCGTGTGGGTCGCCTTCGGCCCGGCGGCCGACGCCCGAGCCCAACTCCCAGTGGCGCGCAATCGCCACCAACCTTTGGCCCGAACTCGGGTTCGTGTCTTTGTCTTCACAGTGTTGTTTTCAGAGTAAAATGCACTGGCACTACATGAACTTGGCAGAGAGTGTCATCTAGGTCCATCAACTTAGAAAATACACATCTAGCTATATCAACTTGGCATCCGGTGTCATCTGGGTCCTAACGGGCGTCGCCCAGACCCGCATGTCTACTGGCCTCTCACGTGGGCCGAAAGCTGGCCGGCCCAGTCCATCTTCTCCCCTCCAACTTCTTCTCCGGCCCTCATTAGCCCCTTCAACTCTTCTCCCAGCTCAAATCCCCACCTTCTTCCTCCTCCCGCGCATCGCAAAGCTCACCGCCTCCATGAACTCCCCGTCGGCGACAGGCACACCTCCAGGGCCATGTCGCCGCCGCCGCTGCGCACGCCGACCGGCAGCCCCCACCGGAAGTTGTTCCCGTACACATCGAACCGCGGCGAGCTCCCGGTCACGATCGCCGCCGCCGTCGTGCCCTACTCCCTATCCGGCGCCGGCGGCTCTACGTACACGAACCTGGGGTCCCGCGCCCTACTCCCTATCCGGCGCCGGTGGGTCTACGTACACGAACCTGGGGTCCCGCGCCCACGCTGCCAGCTCCTCCCTCACCCCCGCCTCGTTGAATGCCGCCACAGCGCGGTTCATTTGCCACACCGCCCAGCCTAGCCCCTTCACCACGACCTCGCCGGCGGCGGTCCTCGCGCGTGGTGGCTGTGGCGGGTGGCGGGCGCGGCCAGCAGCGCCACGCGCCGCGCGGTGGTGGACAGCGGTGGGAGCTGGAGGGCGTGCTGTGGCGCCTCGACCACGGGGAGCCCTCCGACGACGAGCTCGAGCGACGTGGTGGCCGGTGCCAGGGAGGGACCGTGGCGGTTCACCTCTCCCTCTCCGCCTGCTCAGCTCCATGCCGATGACGACGCGAGCAGGTACCGATGACGAGCTTGAGCGATGTGGTGGTCGGCGCCGGACCCTTCCCCTCCCTCCCGCGGCGGTGCAGATCCTCCTCAACGGCAGCGGCTAGCGGGCGGCAAGGCGGGCGGCAGCGGTGGCGGTGCGCCAGACCCTTCCCCTCCTTCCTGCGGCGGTGCCGGTCAGTGGCGGCGAAGGCAGTGCGGGCGGCGGCGATGCGCAGGAGGAGGAAGAAGGTGGGGATTTGAGCTGGGAGAAGAGTTGAAGGGGCTAATGAGGGCCGAAGAAGAAGTTGGAGGGGAGAAGTTGGGCTGGGCCAGCCAGCTTTCGGCCCATGTGAGAGGCCAGTAGACTTGCGGGTCTGGGCGACGCCCGTTAGGACCCAGATGACACCGGATGCCAAGTTGATGTAGCTAGATGTACATTTTCTAAGTTGATGGACCTAGATGACACCCTCTGCCAAGTTCATGTACCGCCAGTGCATTTTACTCTTGTTTTTAACACCCTAGAAAAATCCTACACCTTACAATTCAGTCCAAGCAAGTGGTTTAGAAGTAATTTGGACCTCATGTGAACGGATTAGCAAGTTTGGGTATCCGAATATGCATTTTGAAAGTTTGGGGACCTGATTGACACAACAGAACAAATTTATGGACCTACGATGTATTTTACTCTTTTAGTATTAAGTATGTATATGTCAATTTGTTGCTTGTATATGTTGTTTACGCAGTAGTAGTTCATAGACCATTCAAATGTTTCAATAGTAAGGGAAAATTAGAGAACATATGGAAATCTAAATACCGAACTTCCTGACGAGAGCCGACTTTCTTGGGTCCCACAAGTTGTAAAAAATCCGGGTCCCACAATATGACAAATCTCTTGTGTGTGGCGTTGGTGCTTATAATTCACAAGGTGAACACCGAACAGTAGAATGTGAGATCTTTTTCTCTCTTTTTTTCTCCCCTTGAATTACGTACAGGAGCTGTCTTTTATAGTAACGCTTCGGCTTCTATAGTACTCTCAATACCCCGGATCACACCTTACACGCATACCTCTATTATATAACGGTCTGGGGTATTGAGGTAATTTTACATAAGAGAACGAAGCCAACTTGGTCACGTAACCTTACTCACGCGATTCACGCCGCTCGACACCTTGCGACTAGAGTGAATTTCAATGTAGGTCCATAAACTTTTCTCGAGATCTCATTTAGGTCCGCAAACTATAAAAGCGGTTATTTAGGTCCGTAAACTTTTTCTGAGATCTCATCTAGGTCCGCAAACTAAATAAGCGGTCATTTAGGTCCATAAATTTTTAAAAGTGGTCATCTAGGCCCATGAACTTTTAAAGAGCGGTCGTTAAGGTCAGGCTCGTCGCCAACGCTTTGGACCTAGACGACAGCTCTTTAAAAGTTCATGGACCTAGATGACCACTTATTTAGTTTGCGGACCTAGATGAGACCTCATAAAAGTTGATGGACCTAGATGATCTTTTTTTAATTTACGGACCTAGATGAGATCTTGAGAAAAGTTTATGGGTCTGCAATGAAATTCACTCTTGCGACTACTTTATCTTCTGGCCGAGCGCCACCTTTCCGTCGACGCAACCTTTCTTGATGTACGGCTCGTCCAAAGCCCCTAGTTATGTGAACCGGACCGGACCGCCTGTCCGACCGGAAAAACCAAAAACCAGAGCCTCTGCCGATCCGGTTCGAGTAAAAGACCGCCTGTGCAATCAGACCGGGAATATCCGGTCGAACCGCCCGGTTTTTTCCTAAACCGGCACCCGAACCGCACCAGACCGGATAACGTGGGGGCGCCTGGGGGAAAAGGATGGACGCCGACGCTAAATTCTCCAAAATGTGGAGGGGGAGGGGTTCGAACCCACGTCGCCGAGGTTGCCCACGCAGCTGGGCTACCAACAGGCCATGCATGTGTTAGTGAATTATAGGGAACCTGTATTCTAATTGAACCGTGTTGAACCGGCGGTCTAACCGATTTGAACCAATGAATCATCGAACCGAGAGCTTGAACGGCTCGATCACCGGTCCGGTTCAAATAACTAGGCCAACGCCAGGAGCCACTGTTCGCCTCGCGCCCCACGTGCTGTCCACCTTCTCCTCTTTTCCTTCGTGCTTGCTCCTGATGCCTAACCTTCCGGGCTAACCTTTCCGTATGTGCTGAAAGCCCCTTCACCTTATGCGGGAGCTTCACATGGCCGGTGGCTGCTAGACTTGATCCTTACTCGGATAAGGTGCTCCCTTGTTGAGATGAAATATCCAAGATTAATTGTCATGCCATGGAGCTGCGGCGACCTTGTCCCATCCGACGTCGGGCCTTTGAATTGTGTCTTGTCTCTTGACCTTATTCACACAAACTCCATCGACTTCATCTTGACACGAAGCTTTCCTAATTAGGCTTTGTTTAGATGCAAAATAGAGGACGAGGATTTAGGGATTCGGGATCACTTCGTAATCATTGCGCACACTGTAGCATTTCGTTTGTATTTGTAAAAAAATGTTTAAAAATTAATTAATTAGGCTTAAAATGTTTGCCTCGCAGAATACAACAAAACTATGCAATTAGTTTTTTTTATTTCATCAACATTTTAATACTCCATACATGTGTCGAAATTTGATGTGATAGAAATTTTCTTTTTACATAGTGAACTTAGGTGAAATTTGGAAACTAAACAGGGCTTAGCCGGAGGTGACCTTTCGCCAAAATAGCCCCACATGTGGGCCCCACTTACGGTAAACAAAAGACTAAAAAGGAAACCCAATCGTCTTTCTTCTTCGGTTCTTCCCCATCGCGTTCGTCATGTGCTCTCCAAACGCCATGGACAGCGTCAGCTTCAGTTCCCCCGCACCGCCTTCGCTCCTCCCCTCCCCCATGTGCCTTCCAAAGCAAATAATCCTGCGCACCAAGGTTCAAATCCAGCGGCCGGTGCAAGTTTCTCAGCTCCACCCGGTCAGACCCTGATCCCATTCATCGCGCCGCCAGTCAACAAACTCTGGAGTTTTTCGTCACAGTCCCTGTAGATCTGATGACGCGAGCTGCTACAGATTGCGGCCGAGTTATTGGGCGGCCGGCATCGCAGGTGAGGAGCTTGCAGACACCACCAGACCGGCCCTCCACCGAAGCTGTGGAGCTGTGCTTGAGGATGGCGCTCGCCATCGCGCCATCGCTCGCGAAACTCTGTGACTGAGTCCCTGCTGTGTTTGTGGTTGATCTGCGAAACTGCAACTATCCCCGACTCCCCGCCATCGATTGCGACTTCGACACCCTGCCTGCTGGTTGCTGCTCTCGCGGCCGCGATGGTTCTGAACTCCCAACAAACAGATGACACGGTGGTTTTGTTCTATGGTTAAGATTAGAATTAGGAAATAGATAAAGGGGTTTTTGTAAAATCATGACGTATGACTGAGTCAATTCTTTGCTTGGTAGAGATTATGTACTGCTTTCAACTTAATCGAAGGGCATATCACCTGCAAAATTGCTCCGAAAAAAATAACGCATGTTAGTTATAGTTAGGCTTTGTACCTGCATGTGACGATCATCGACATGGGTAACTAGAGATGGTTCACCGGCATCACGCACGACGGGATTGGCTCGGCGGCGCCGGTACAGCAGGAAGAGGAGGGGGAAGCTCCCACGGCGAGAGGTAGAAGAAGACAGTAAGTCTGTTGTATATTCATCGATGTCCATTCCCTCAACTTTTTTTTTTGAGGGAAGTCCATTCCCTCAACTAGCAAGCAGTATATAGGTTTAATACATGGGCTTGGCCCAGCACCCAAACAGCCTCGCGGGCCCAATACACCCAACCAGGCAGCAGCCCAAAACGATAATAATACTAACCCATGTGGTAGGTCATGACATTCCCTCCCGCTTAACAGCTTGCCCTCAAGCTGTGAATATGAAGCATTGTAACTTCATATCAGAGTTGTAACAATGTCATTTTTCTGTTGCGACAAAAGTCTTCAAGGGTCGTCAGTTACCGAATTGTAGAATTGGAGGTTCCGTAGTGATTCTCTTTTTGTCTTATGGATGACTCCCACCATTCTGAAACTTACACTTGTATATGATATAATTAGCTTCAGGTCTGGATCTTCAGGAATAGAGCCATTCTCCTCACAGCTTCCCAATGTGCTATTGGATCCAGGCACAATTATATATCTCATGAGTGAATAGCCACGATGCAAAAATTCCCCAGACAAGTGAAATGCACCAGTATAGTTATGTGATTTGCTGAGCACCAGGCAGAGAGATTACCATCAAAGAAACAACTGTCATTGCTTTACTTATCACACCCCATGACGCACATGATGAACCCCTAGTCATGTTCAGCTCCTTGTTGAGGTCAATTAATTTTGCCAGTAAGTGCATCATCATTGGGCACAAGATCACAATTGCACTTACTGAATCTGCACCAGCCCATATAGCTGTTAGGTTTGATCTGACAAGCATCACACAAGGCACACCAAACTGAAGCAACCTGGATCCTTCCAATATGAGCTAGCAGAACCTCGTGCTTGCACTGGCACATAAATTTTTTTGCAATACCAGCTCTACCATTTGGGCTACAGTTCCATTCATATATTCTGAAAAATAGGTATATGTGGAAATCAGGGCAGTTATCCCAGAAACAAATGTTTTGCAGTTATTAAACACTACAAGGGATTCTTGCATGGCTCTGAACATGCTTCAGCTGCACAGAGCATTTGCTTGGTGTTGCTAGAGCCCACTGATCACCATAAAATGGATATTGAATTTGGAGCCTTGTACCAACAATAGCAGTAGGAGTTGTCAAAATGATTCGTGGCCATAGCTGATTAATGCAAAACAAATCATTTGTTGCAGTGTCATGTAACCACTGATCTCTTCCACTAATTGTTAGTGCTTGGAATAAACAGATCGGTAATATCATGTCTTTGTACACATAAAAGGTACTGCCATGCAAATTTGTGGTAAGTGTTAGTCCACAACCAAACCAACATACCAGCATAGATAGTTTGGATGGAAATTCCCATAGGAGCCATCTGTAACCCAACTTGGAGTCCTCAACATCAAACAAAATGGAACCCGGATATGATGGCCATGGCTCAAATGAGTATCGACCATCTAATAATTTTGTTTGGCACTGGCTGCCGAAACACCGAAACACATTTGGCAGCAATGTTCCCAACTGTACAGGTTGTGGCCATGATGGTCTTTGCTGCACTAGAGACCAATCACAAATGATACCATTAACCTGTCCGTCGTTAAGTAACTCATGGCAATGCTTGTAGTTTTGTGTTTCTCCACCATAGTCAGCACTGAAAAGAGTCATTTTTGGATTAGCCTCTAACAACAGCTTGCTCATGGTGATACAATCAGAATTTATGAAATTCAATTCCTCTGCTGGCAACCCACACTTATGAGGCAACCTGAGCATTTGTTCCATCACAACACTACCCTTGCTGACCACTTTGAATAACTTCTGAGAAACTTGAACTTCTGAAAGAGCCTGTTGGTAACTCGTTGGAGACACCCTCTAGATCAGTTTAGCAAAGAAATCTGGTACCACAGGTTGGCCCAACATATGTGCAGCTTGGACAGATATATATCCATACATGAGGTACCTCTCTAGAGCTTTAATTGAATTGTGTTGTCCCTGCTTTGGGTATTTAAATAAATTCTCCACAAATGACTCAATTTCGGTTCCCTGAACCTCAGCAACTTGGATGACTTTGTCACCATTTAGAAGATCAACTATACAGTTCCAGATAGAAGATGTTGTCCAGCTGCCCTGCACTATAGTACGACTGGTGAATGATAGCCAAGGAGTTTTTGAGTACTGCAGGTGCACACCATATCCTCTGCAGTTCAAAGTAGTGGGACTGACACCATATGCTTTGAACCCTTGACAAAGTACCTCACAGACTGCAACCTGATTCAATTGTTCAAGCAGTACAGATAGCCACCATTTCATAATACCAACTAGCAGTCCGGCTGTTCTACTAGAAATAGAGTACATCACTGAGTCGCCAAGAATAAGAAGCCCATTGATTCCAAATAAGCTGATCCTGCCTGTGCCATTTGAACCACTAAGTAATAGTGATAGTGAGCTCTCTGATGGCACAACCATTATATGGCATTCAAAGGATGGCCAAGGTATTGGACGTAGTCCTGCTGCATCATATGTAATCTTCACTTTGCTTCTCTGCCCACAGTCAGACACCAGACCCTCAGAAACTAAAGGACTGACATAATCTAACAAGATTCACATTGGTCGTATCCTCCAACTCTTCATGATTCACATTATCACTGGTTGGACTATCCACTTGAACAACACCAATTGGGTTTGCATAGATGGGATTACTGTACCTGATTGGGGTGACCAGTGACGAGTCATCCGAGAATTGCAGTGAGCTTGGTGTTGAACTCATAGTGGTGAGGGCATGCACGAGCTGTAGCATGTCGATGCTGTGGTGGAGACCATCTGGTGAACACTTGATGGGCGAGTTGTCGGAGACGTCTGCACCCAGAACAGCATGGTCGAACACCTTGCAGGCGTAGCTTGCAGGGGTTCCACGGTGGTGAGGAAGCAGAGCGTGGTGGCGTCGATGGAGGTCGGGGTGGTGGGCGTAGTCGTCGGCGGTGCAGTGGAGGACGCCGGCGAGCCGAGGGAGACCGAGGGCGTCGTTGTAGGGGTCGCCGACACCACAGGCTTGGTGGGGAACAGCTCCTCCAACCTCCGCATACGGCGTTGCAGGTCCCCTCTCATCGAGGCGAGGTCGATAGCGACAGACGTCGTGGTGGTGGTGGTGGTCATGGTGGTTTGCGACAGCGGCGGTGGTGGTGGTGGTGGGCGGAGGAGCGGTGGATCTGGTGAGGTAGTGGTAACGGAACTGACGCCCGGAGGACGAGGCTGATAAGACCGACACGGGAGGTGGTTCACCGGCGTCACGCACGGCGCGGTTGGCTCGGCGGCGCCGGCACAGCAGGAAGAGGAGGGGGAAGCTTGTTTCTCTTTGACTAATCTACGTACTATCTCCAAAACTGAACTAGAGCAACAACAACAAAATAAATAACAGTTGGGCTTGCAAAATCTTTGTGACGTCGACGCATCATGCGTTTGTGAAGAAAATAGGTTCGGACACTGAAATGGTAGAGACTACAATTAACAAGAATCTATTATTTTTCGTCATCACACAGGCATTGGTCCAAGAACAACCAAAATGCAGTTTCTTGGCCAGATTTAGATGTCTTTTTTAAACAAAGATTCAGATGTTTAGTTTTTTTAGAAAAAGGTATTGCCCGGTTTTTATAGAAATAATATAAGTTTAGTAATACAGACTCCGACTCGACCAAGACCTGGTAGGTTCAACAGCAGACTCTGATCACCTTACAGAAAGATTCAGATGTTTAGTTCATCAGAGGTGACGTGTAGCTCTGAACCAAAATCAGGAAACCAATTAATCTCTGTCAGTTTCAAGAAATTTAAAGACAGACACAATGAAGGAATTCAAGAACGGATCAAGACCATTAGACAACACCGTCGAACGCATAAACAAAAATGATTAAAAAAATTCTTCTGGAACTGATCCTGACCATCAGACAAGACACACCAACCTTGATCAGGAATGCCGAAACATGCGTGGGAGGAAGAGAAAGGACTAGTGGTTGATGATGAACTCATCTCCTATGGCTTGGGGGTTCCGATGGTGATTTGCGTGTTGCCTTGTGCGCCGTTTGGTCTCTGGAGGGAGGAGGCGCGGAATCGCGGATTGCTAGCGGTCGTGGAGGCACTTGTTTTGCACGCCCAGTTCTGTTCTTTTGCTATGCCTTCTTGGCTTCTTCACAGGGACTTCTCTAAATACCGAGATGGAGAAACAAATCTGGCTGCAGTATTATTCGAGCTGTATGCGTGGTGTACAATGCCGAGGCTGCAGAACACTGACACAATCAGCGATTCGGGACTCTGAATTCTGAATCATAAAAGCGTAAAAGCGAGCTGTACGTGGATAGCATCCGTTGGGACCCAACGGATGCTGTATTTGTCACTGTTATATGTCGCAACGGAAAGCATTCCAACTTGGCTACTTGGCCAGTCTGAAGAAGTCTGAATGTCTTGGCACTGACACTGAACCTAAAGAGGGGAACTTAGAACTGGGCCCAAGTTCAGAAGGGAAGGAAGCCAAATTGAATCAACAAATAGCCTCATGGGTAACTGGCAAGTGCACTGAAACCTATAAATATTAACAAAGTCAAGTGAATCTATCTTGAGGGGGTATTCCAAGGCCAATGCCTACTATGACACTATCTGAATTAACAAACTATTAACAAAACGTTTTTAGCCTGACACAATAGAGTTTATCGGCATCAAGTGTGCTGCTACTGCAGGAGAAATTGAAAAGACACTTATCAGATTATGACAGCAGGAAACCGCTGGGACAACATTGAAGTATTCTTCTACAGAATGTCATAGGGAGAAATCAAAGGTCATGCTCTACTGAAATTTTGGAATTTCTCGCTGGCATGATGGGAATGGAAAGATCAGAGATTCAAGGGAATGGATGCATCGATCGGACAACTTGCTTCTGATATTAACACACCAATGAAATGATGGGACCTAACATCATCACCTAATTAGCCATCACATAAATCAAAACAGCAGAGAAATCATGAAACTGAACATTGAGAAAGCACAAGACTATTGCAAGATATTAGACAATTAGCACCACCAGTGATATACTAATCTTCAGACTTCAGGTAACATAACAGAATTGTACAAGCAGTATCTGCTGTAGATATCAATGAACTACAATGCAACAGCAATCATATCGGGCAAACAAAAATGCCATGAAAATAGGCAAAAACTGGTTGCAAAGTCCACTAATCATGTTCTTGACCATCAATTCTTCAGGTTTTGGGCACTCAAGAAAAGAATTGTCAGGGCATGTCAAGCACTATTGGAAGAAAAACCAAAATTGCATTCTACAGCTTCTGACCAAATCCTAAGCAGTATCAACCTCTCACTGGGGTAAAAGAAAAGGAAATTGTTCACATAATCAAAAGCGACCAGCCAAGAATCTATTTGCTTTCGTCGAAACATATAACTGATAAATATAATGTCAGAACAACTAAAATGCTGAAACTTACTATTGCGACTGATGTCAGGTACTATCGCCAACATGCTACAATTCTCATCCTAAGATGCCAATTCAATCAAATTTTCACATTGGGACAGAAAGAAACAGTGCAGACTACCAAATCAATCAACAGGAATCTCGTAACACTGGAACTGATCTAAGAACGATCAGATCATAGTTTCTTGGCCAGATTCCGATCTTTAGTTCATCAGAGGTAAACATAACTCCGAATAACGAACAGGAACTCAGGTAAGCTCCATCGGTTTCAAGAAAGCAAAAGACCGAAACAATGGAGCAATCTTTCAAAGACTAATCAGGCCATCAGACAAAATGCAGCGTCCTCGATCACTTCTTAAGAACGCAAAAACAGAAATGCTGAAAAAAATCCTTCTAGAGCTGATCCTGGGTTCGTGACCATCAAACAAGACGCACCGGCCTTACAGGTTCGAAGCATGCAGAAACAAGAATGGCAAAGAATCCTTCAAGAACGTCTCAAAGAACTGATCAGGACCGCCTGACGAGATGCGCCAGCACCGTTCCATCCGAGCACGATCAAGTATGTCTGCGATTGTCGCAGCAGTAACTCGCCAACACCCGACGACTACGGCAGTGTAGGGCAGTGCTACGGTACACCGGTTACCTCCTAGGAGGTAAGACTTCAAAAGAATCAGAAGTTCAGAACCGTCGTTTTTTTCAATAATTAAAACATTTAAACAATTAACGTAATTAGAGAAAAAGATTCGCTAATCACGCCATCCCTAACCGCTACTCGTGCAGCACGGAGGCACATTGAGCAGTAGAGGGGCAGAGTTAGTGGATAATGACAAGAACGTGCAGGAGGCGTTCCTGGTACGGGAAAAGGGGCTAAATATGGCTACGGCCAGATTGCAATTTGATGAAGTCTACCTGCCGGCGCACCCTACCAAAGTAGTAGCAGCATATCTGATTATTAATATCATTGTAAAAAATATTATTATGCAATTGCTTTAGTGTTTTTATTTTCAAATTTCACGTTAACATTTTGTTTCAAAAATTTCCGCAGCATCGCGGAGGGTATAAGTATTAAACCTATTACCTCATAGGAGATAATATATCATTAAATCTACGGTCCACATTCACTCAGGAGTAACTTAGCAAAATCCATCGTATGTACATATGTATAGGGACCGAACAAGAACAAGCAAGTTCTAGAGCAGCTCCGTTTTCTATTCGGAAAAAGGTGGCTTTTGTATCAGTGATTGGTGTGCTAGTCCTCATTTTTCTTGTTCTGGTTTTTTTGTGTACATGTAAAAGAAAGGTATTCGATGAAGGAACAGTGAATGACCATGGAAGTCTCATGATTTTCTCGTTTGCGCAAATACAGAATTCAGACTGGGAGACAAGCAATTCCGAGCATAGGCGCAGAGCCATGCCCACGACGCCCACTCACGTTTGTAACAAAAAAAAATTATGAATGCAACACTCTCATACGCGCTAACAGCGGAGGCACGGAATGCTCACCTACAGGACCCACCACGTCATCCAATAGTCTCGTACAGGCCATGCCTTGCCCATGACGCCCACTTCTTGCTTTTTTTCTTTTCTCATATTTTCTTCTATTTTTAACTAATTAACATATTACCTCTGGAGAGGTAATAGCTTATGAGATCAACGGTCCATATTTATTTCGGAGTACCCGGCAGTGTATACCAATCAATCCACGTGCCGCAGCACGGGCACTGACGCCGAATCGCGTAACAGTTGCCGCAGAGACTGACGTGACCGCACGGGGCCAATGGGATGACCGCCAACGCGTTACAGCAATCCCGGCAAATCTGGCCGCCGGGCTGTGGTTCTTGCTGCGCCTGCAACTGTCGATCCGCCTGCGCGTTGAGCCCGCTCTGTAAATCGTCTATGGTGCGGAGAGCCTCCAAAAGCTCACCTCTGAGACGCTGGTTCTCGACCATGAACGCATCACTCTCCGCCCACGCCGCTACCAGGGCACCCCATGCTCGCTGAATTACCAGGGCGTTGGCGTGCTGCCGTAGCTCTTCAACCAAGTCATTCCTCCCGAACCATGCGTCGTAAGCCTCGAACCCGTTCAGAACACCCCCGCGCCATGGCCCGCGGTAGTTGTTGTTGACCCAGGCGAATGTGTCCGAGATGGAAGGTAGGGAGGAGGATGCCGGCGCGCTAATGGAAGACGAAGTGTGCGCAGGCGCGAAGCTCGTGTTAATGCGAGGGAAGATGATGGAGGGCTGAGGAGAGGTGCTCACGATCGCCGTCGACGGTGTAGCCGCGGTGAAGGAGGTGGAGGGCGACGTCGACACCGCGAGAGCAGCGGAGCCCTCGAGGGGATGTGGAGCCGACGCGACGGGCGAGGAACACGAGATGACCGGCGCGGGGCTTGAATCGGTGGTGTAGCATCCCGCCACCGGCATCGTCGTGGACGTGGGATCCGGGGCGGTCTCGAAGCCCTCGAAGCCCGTCGTCGTCGACGTCGACCCGCGGCCCCGGTTCCGATGATCGGCGCTCTTGGACCCGAAACCCCCGTATCCCGCCACCACCTTCGTCCTCGACGCCGAGCCTTGGCCCCGGTTCAGATCTCTGCTCTTGCTGGTTGGTGGGGAACGGGAGCTGTGCAGATTGAAGTAGGTGAAGCCGCCGGCCGGGGGAACGCCATCGTTGCCGCCCCAGCTTGTCCCGCACGTGCGCTTGTTCGAAGAGGCTCCGGAAGAGGCGGCGGAGAGGCCCGGAGCGGAGGAACCCGCTGCACGCGGCGCCGAGGAGTTGGCGGGCGGTGCCGGTGCGACGCCGAGCTCGGTGGCGCCCCTGATACGGGCGGGCGTGGTGGGGAGCGGGGGCCAGTTGGTGGGGCCGAGTCCGGGTGCGGAAGCCGAGCTGGCGTTGGAGGAGGTCGAGGGGGAGACGGACGGCAAGCTGGCGTCGGAGGCGGTCGACGACGAGGAGGAGGAGGAGGAGGAGGAGGAGGAGGAGCAGCATCAACACAAACAACGCAAACGACCATGGCGTCCTCCTCCTCCTCCTCCTCCTCCTCCTCCTC
>OAMR01000183.1:1262560-1280949 GCA_900205405.1 Echinochloa crus-galli | reverse complement strand
GCGACCCCCGCGGCCGCCGTCGGAGTGGTTCGAGGATACACTACTGACGCCATCGGAGTAGACACGCATGATCAAGCTTGGATGGGACGGTGTTGGCGCATCTTGTCAGGCGGTTTGGATCAGTTCTTCGAGAGGTTATTGGAGGATTCTTTCATCGTTGCTGTTTCTGCATTTTTGGAGCTAATCGAGGATAGCGAGTCTTGTCTAATGGTTTGGATTAGTTCAGATTCCTTCGTTGTTTCGGTCTTATGGTCTGTTGGAACTGATCGAGCTTAGTTGCTGCGTTCCTGTTCTTTTGTTCAGAGCTAGTAGATGTCTTTTCTTCACCTCTGATGTACTACTAAACATCTGAAGAATTTGGCCAAGGAATGATCTAATTCAACTGAATGTTTCTGTACTTTTTGTTCAGAGCTCTCTTTGGTTCACCTCTGATGAACTAAACATCTGACGAAATTGGCCAAGAAATGATCTAGTTTAACTGAATGCGTTTCTGTGCTTTTTGTTCAGAACTGTGTTCGCCTGTGATGAAGTAAATAAACATCTGATGATCTGCCAGTTGTTTGATCGGTTATAAAGTTCTGACAAGTCTAATATATATAGATTCCTGTCTAGACGCTTTTGATGATCTGAACCATTTCTTTTTTACCCCCTAATCTGAGGTTGATACTGCTTGCTTAGAAGGCATCTTATGATGAGAAATGTAGGATTTGGTCAGCAACTGTAGAATGCAATGTTGATTTTTCTTGCAGTAGTGCTTGACATCCTCTGGTAGTTCTTCTCTTGAGTGCCCAAAACCTGAAAGTTTGGTTGTCGAGCACTTTGATATGGATCTTTGTAACCCTGCTCTACCTATTTCGATGACATTTTTGTTTGATTGATATGGTTGCTTCTGCAGTTGTGCATTCTAATTAAATGATGGCTACAGCAGCAGCTGCTGGTACCATACTGTTATAACTGGATATTGCCAATTGGCTAATATCTCCATGTTCGGTTTCATGAATTTCTGCTGTTTTGATACATTCAGTGGTTAATTAGGTGAGGATATTAGGTTCCAGCATTCCTCGTCGTGTTAATATCAGAGCAAGTTGCCAGATCGATGCATATTCTCTTGAATATGATCTTTCTGTTTCCATAGTTCCATCATAGCTGTGAGAAACTCCCAAATTTCAGGAGAGGATGAGCTTTGATTGCTTATGTTTGTCCCAGCACACCCAATTTCATACTGTCATTGTGGTTCTCTCATCTGAAAAGCATATTTCTAATTTCCTGTGAAGTAGCAGCACACTTGGCACTGAAAATCCCTATTATGTTAAGCTAACAATGTTTGCCTTTTTTCTCTTCATTAATTTTCAATCCAAGTGATAAACTTGTGTCTGTACTCTTAGGTTCAGAATTTGGATACAGACATACAGTCATAGTAGGCACTGGACTTGGAGTATCCTCAGCAACTGAATTCAGTTGTTTTTGTTTAGATTTAGGTTTCATTGCTATCTGTTGATTCACTTTGGTGGCTTCCTCCCCTTCTGAACTTGGGGCCAGTAGTGAGTGGCTTCAGTGTCAGTGTCAAAAGCATTCAGGGTTCTTCAGACTGGCTAAGTAGCTAAGTAGCACTGCTGCTTTGCGACAACTAACGAGTGACAAGTCCTGCATCCCGTTGTGTAACGTGCCGTTGTATTCTGCTCCTTGTCTTCCTCGGAAGCTTATACTACGATTCAGAATTCAGAGTCCCAGGTGGCTGGTTCTGCCAGTGTTCTGCAGCCTGGGCTAAGAGATTGCAGTTTCAGTTTATTCACCAGAGTATGAAATGTCAATGTATGACGCGTACGGCTCGATGAATACAGCAAGCAAGATTTGTTGCTCCATAGCAGTAGAAGTTCCTGTGAAGAAGCCAAGAAGGCATAAGGCAGACTTGCAGAACTGGGCGTGGAAATCTGCGCGCTGAGTGCCCAATTTGACCCCCAAGGCCTCCACATCCCTAGCAATCAAATGGCTGCAATGGGCTGCACCGGGCCGTTTTTTGCCGGACGGTGCTGATTCTTCATGGGCCCAAGATTGCGATCGGGCGCATAAGTGTTGCTGGGGTCCCTATAGGTTGGAGCCCAATGGGGCTCTCCCTGCCCTTTCTGAGAAGATTGTCGCGTCCCCTAAAAACAACACAGACAGAGAGAAGATTGTTGTTGCATTGCTTCGTGATAGTAGGGACTGATAGGATTGGAGATCCTATTTTTTTATATATTTTCAGAACCAAGATCCTTGTTTTCCTACAAATTAACGAAACAGTTCTGATTTTCAAGTTGTTGACCAACAGTGTCAATGTCAGCAATCTTTCGCTAGTCTAATTAGATGTGCACCCAACGCTGACCGTATGGAGGTTAGTGCTTATGAGCAGGTGGCTAAATACGCACAAAATCTTTTATGCTGGCATTTTTTGCGTGCTCTACTCATGTGGATATTTTCAGTCAATTTGTGAACTACATGATTTAATTAACATCATTTTTTAAAAAAAATGCAAGTGCATAGCATGATGCTAACATATATATTAGTAGACAAATGCAACGGATCGCTCTACATATGATTTGCTCCCCTGACAGATCATCAGCCGTTCACGCTGGAGCAGGTCCGCCTGATCTCGCCGTCGGCGCCGGTCTTCACGCCGAGGCTGGTGAGCCTGGCGTACGAGTCGGCCCAGCTCGCGAAGAAGCCGTCCTGGCTCCGCGCGAACTCCGCCACCTTGGCCCTCGTCGTGGCGTTCTGCACCAGCACGGCGTCCGTGCGCAGCAGGCCCCGCCCGTCCAGCAGGTTGGCGTAGTAGCGGTTGTCGAACACCGACGCCGACCCGGAGTCGCAGTCCACGGCCGTGCCCGCCGACACGGTGCCGTTCGCCGAGCACGCCTGGATCAGCTCGTTCGCGTAGTCCGTGTTCATCGACCCGTCCACGGGCGTCATGCTCCCGTTCGCCACCTGGAACCGCTCCCGGAACGTGTTGCAGTGCGCCGACCCGATGGTGTGCCCCCCTGCACAGGCACGCACAATGTTTTAGCCTCGATCGGCGAGTGAAAACGACGTGCCGTAGTCGAACGTACGAGAGATGCGTGTGTTTGCCGTCTGTATACCTGAGAGGGTGACGAGGTCGTCCAGGGTGAGCCCCTTGGCGGTGAAGCTGGCCGCCATGGCGTCGACGGAGAAGCCCGTGTCGATGATGTTTCTTCGGACGTTGGATGCCAAGGAGACTAGGCCGTCTCGTCTTCCCAGGGCGACGGGCACCGCCGGTCCTCCAGTCTGGTTTTGCAACAAAAGTCCATACACAAGCATATCAGTTGCTGGATTGTTCACACTCGAAACTGAACATAATTGGCGCATCTGCTTCTGCTTTTCTAGTTGTCCACAATGTAAACTGAACTGCTTTAATTTGTTAGCTGACAAAGCTGCTTTTCTTGGACCGAATTTGTCAGCTAATTTGGATTTTTCTTGTAGCATTGAATCTAGATTCATGCAGCAACTTAAGTGCAGTTACACTATGAAAAGTGACAGGCAGGGACTACAAGCAAAATGGTCTCTGTCACCAGTGCAGATGATTTAGAGGTTCAGAATTCCAATTCCAACCATGTCCACATCCATAAGTCCTTATTCTCACAAGGCCCGACCATGAGACAGTGTGTGACAAGGAATTCTACAACTAATGGTTAGGTCCCAAACATATGGTGACAAACATGAGATTAATGGAAATAGAATTATTTTGACTTTGGACATGCCAAGCTCATGGTGCTGTTCCTATCCTTGTCCCATTGTATTTTTGTCTAATCTTTGGATGACCAACCTAGTATGTAGGTTGTATCTTGAAGAGGGTTGGTCACATCATATCATATGCGGGACCAGGGACAATCAATTCATTGAATGCTTGCGATCTAATCCATCAGCATTTATTAATGAGATTCTGTGTTGGCTATGTTGATCTAAGCAGTTAAGCTTGGTACTATTGTTTCTCTGGGATGTTTCATGTCAAGAACCAAGGTAATAAGCATTCAAGTTTTCAATGAATTACCAAAAGGCAGGCAAAAACAACAACTGTATAAGAGATTGAGCTGATTGGCCTGATACTTACAAACACAACGGCATCTCTGGCGGCGAGAACTATAATGTCACTGCAAGAAACAGCTGCAGGGCACACGACTTCAAGCAATCTCTTGGCAGCATCGATGACATTGAACCCACCAAGCGAGAGATTTGCAGGATCGGTCCTCTCGGTGCCGTTACCTTGTATCAACACTGACGCATCGCATCCCTGAGATAAAGAAAATTGAGCTCTTTAAATCGAAATCTGTCAATGTGCATGCTTGAAAGTTTTCACAAAGAGCGCACATGCAAGATGCTAGTTGCTGCCTTCAGTGATTCACAATTTCACTTAGGATTAGCCTGGCTCTGCATCGAAAACTAATCCATGCACGCTATCAGGATTAAGATAAATGGACGCAAGACAGATGATGCAAAGCTTTTGAGCAGTGGCATTATCACAGGATGCAATTCAGAGCCATTTTGCTCGGGTTTTCTCCAGAAAGCTAAGCAAGGGGCATTAGTTTCTAAATTTGCTGCTAAAATATGTGCCCTTTCTATTTCTTCAGATCTGCAGAATTTTAACTGGAATGCATATCTTTCTTCTTCGTCTTTTTTCCTCGGCGCTATTATTTTCAGGGCATTGAAAGCCACTGGGCATGGTAGCATGAAAAGAATTTGTTGCATGGCCACACCTGAATGTAACCTAGATCTAGTTATTTGCATGCAGAAAAACAATGCCACGAATGTCTCGGCATTTCATTATTTGTTAAAATGCACAACAAAAGGTCCCCAGGTTGCAAAAAATGCAATGTTTCCCACAAATGCAAGGAAAAGTAGATTCAGATAATGTTCGTTCCATACCTCGACGAAGCAGTCATGGAACACCAGCCTGAGAAGCTTGCCAGGGATGGATGGGTCCAGCGTGGAGGCCGACCTGACCACGTCCCTCACCGCCAGCTCCACGCCCGGGCAGGACTGCGCGTAGAAGCTGGGCGAGAGCTGGCTCAATGTCGAGGACGTCGACGGCGTGGAGTTCGACGAAGGCTGCTGCGGAGCCGGTGGCGGTTGTGATGCCGGTGCCGGAGACTGTTTCGGACCCGGTCGCGGTTGTGGGGCAGGTGAAGGTGACGGCCTCGGCGCCGGCGCCGACGAGGGCGGTGACGACGTCGGAGTCGGCCGTGGCGCAGGTGGAGCCTGCGTGGCGGGCGGTTGTGACTGCCTTGGCGCCGGGGCCGCGGGCGGGGTCGGTTTCGGAGCCGGCCGCGGCGCGGCTGGGACAGGCGAGGCAGGCGGAGGCACTGGAGCCGGCCTCGGAGACGGAGATGGTTTCCCGGCTTGCGCCGTCGGTGGCCGCGACTGCCTCGGGGCTGGCGCCGCGGGCGCTGGGGAGGACGCCCTTCCGGCCGGCGCCGACGGAGGCCGCGACGCGCTCTGCGCCGGCGACAGAGCCGGGGACGCCGGCGGCTGCGCGGCGGCGAGCGCCAGCAGCACCGGCAGCAGCAGCATTGAGCAGACGACGGCGCCGCCAAGCCCCCGGGCCATCTCGCTCAGCTGGCGCAGCCGAGGAGGACGAGGAGAGCACGTCTTTTCCTAGAACTGTTGCAAGCTCACGGTCACGGTCGGGCTCACGTCACCGCGCGCTAGAAGAGCCTTTTCCTTCTCCTGGAGAAAGGGGCAGGCGGAGGTGGCTCGCCTCATGCACGAGCGAGAGCGACTGGTCTGGACTGGATGGGGGCGGCGAGGCGGTGTCGGGAGGAAATCTATCGCGAGGAGCCGAGACGAGCAGCGTCTAGCTTTTCTGGCATTAACGCGGCACACCGGGCATCGCGAGCGAACGGCACGCACAGCGGCGGTAGCGGTAGCAGTAGCCAGTAGGGCCACGGCCGCACCGGGGCGCCCGCGTCGCGATCTGTACGGCGTCCAGGCAACCAACGCGACACGTACGTAGCAGGGCAGCAGCAAGCGACAGGACGATGTCATGAGCATCGCCCGTGATGCCGCGCGCGTACGTGTACTCGTGCAGTCGTGCCCGCTTAATTCTTTCGCCTAGTACGTACCCGGTACCAGTTACCGTTACCACCACCACTCGCTAGCCCCCACATCGGCAACGCCGGCCTCCGTGCTTAGCTTAGCTCAGGTTCGCTTACGCTTGAGCTGCCGCCGGAGCCGTGCCGCCGTGCGTCTCTGCCATCTACCTGCCCGCTGGCGTGAGTAAATGCTCTCACGCGGAAACCGGCCGGGCCCCGTCGCTCCGCTTTTACCACGGCGGCTCGGATTTTTCCTTCCCGGATTAGCATCCTCCGGCGCAGGGCAGGCGGGTGAGCGAGCGAGCATGTGGACGCAGTGTTCGTCATTGATGGCGAAGCGAGCGAGCGGAGGACGGCGCCTGGCTGGGCTCCAGCGCGGGAAGGGCTCTAGGTGCGCCATTAATGGCCGCATTCAGTGCCCTGGGTCGCTGTTAGTTGGCAGAGGGGAGGAAGGACATGAGCCTGAGCTGAGGTCGGCGAGGCGGTGGCCGTGGCCGTGGCCCGTTACCGCGCGCGTAGGCAGGGGCGCCTGGTGCATGCCGCGCCCCATATTCACTCTGCAGCAGCGTCCTCTTTGGCGCTGCCGTTCACCGGGGGCGAGAGCTGGATTGACTTGCCTGTACTTGGCGCTGTGGCGCCCTCCCTATTCCGGGGCATTGGCATTGAAAGTTTCAAACTACGCCGTGGAGTTCGACGAAGACTGCTGCGGAGCCGGTGGCGGTTGTGAAGCCGGTGATGGGGACTGTTTCGGAGCCAGTGGCGGTCGTGGGGCAGTTGAAGGTGACGGCCTCGGCGCCGGCGACGACGAGGGCGGTGACGGCGTCGGAGTCGGCCGTGGCGCAGGTGGAGCCTGCGTGGCGGGCGGTTGTGACTGCCTTGGCGCCGGGGCCGCGGGCGGGGTCGGTTTCGGAGCCGGCCGCGGCGCGGCTGGGACAGGCGAGGCAGGCGGAGGCACTGGAGCCGGCCTCGGAGACGGAGATGGTTTCCCGGCTTGCGCCGTCGGTGGCCGCGACTGCCTCGGGGCTGGCGCCGCGGGCGCTGGGGAGGACGCCCTTCCGGCCGGCGCCGACGGAGGCCGCGACGCGCTCTGCGCCGGCGACAGAGCCGGGGACGCCGGCGGCTGCGCGGCGGCGAGCGCCAGCAGCACCGGCAGCAGCAGCATTGAGCAGACGACGGCGCCGCCAAGCCCCCGGGCCATCTCGCTCAGCTGGCGCAGCCGAGGAGGACGAGGAGAGCACGTCTTTTCCTAGAACTGTTGCAAGCTCACGGTCACGGTCGGGCTCACGTCACCGCGCGCTAGAAGAGCCTTTTCCTTCTCCTGGAGAAAGGGGCAGGCGGAGGTGGCTCGCCTCATGCACGAGCGAGAGCGACTGGTCTGGACTGGATGGGGGCGGCGAGGCGGTGTCGGGAGGAAATCTATCGCGAGGACGGAGCCGAGACGAGGAGCGTCTACTAGCTTTTCTGGCATTAACGCGGCACACCGGGCAACGCGAGCGAGCGGCGGGAGCAGTATAGCCAGCTGGGGGCGCCCGCGTCGCGATCCGTACGGCGTCCAGGCAACCAACGCGACACGTACGTAGCAGGGCAGCAGCAAGCGACAGGACGATGTCATGAGCATCGCCCGTGATGCCGCGCGCGTACGTGTACTCGTGCAGTCGTGCCCGCTTAATTCTTTCGCCTAGTACGCACCGGTACCGGTTACCATTACCACCACGACTCGCTAGCCCCCACATCATCATCGGCAATAGCTTAGCTCAGGTTTACGCTTGAGCGGCCGCCGGAGCCGTGCCGCCGTGCGTCTCTCCCCGTCTACCACCCGCTGGCGTGAGTAAATGCTCTCACGCGGAAACCGGCCGGGCCCCGTCGCTCCGCTTTTACCACGGCGGCTCGGATTTTTCCTTCCCGGATTAGCATCCTCCGGCGCAGGGCAGGCGAGCGGGCATGTGGACGCAGTGTTCGTCATTGATGGCGACGCGAGCGAGCGGAGGACGGCGCCTGGCTGGGCTCCAGAGCGGGAAGGGCTCTAGGTGCGCCATTAATGGCCGCATTCAGTGCCCTGGGTCGCTGTTAGTTGGCAGAGGGGAGGAAGGACATGAGCCTGAGCTGAGGTCGGCGAGGCGGTGGCCGTGGCCGTGGCCCGTTACCGCGCGCGTAGGCAGGGGCGCCTGGTGCATGCCGCGCCCCATATTCACTCTGCAGCAGCGTCCTCTTTGGCGCTGCCGTTCACCGGGGGCGAGAGCTGGATTGACTTGCCTGTACTTGGCGCTGTGGCGCCCTCCCTATTCCGGGGCATTGGCATTGAAAGTTTCAAACTGGGCAGCGAAGAATATGTGTCCACGATAGCTTCGTTCGTGGACGATGATGATCCATGCCGCCGCTCCACGGTCTGCCACCGCTGCTCCTCGCGCGCCACCCACCGGCACACGGCTTGCGGTACGGGGCTCAGCGTTGTCACGTGTTTGTGCTGGGAGAAAGTCGGTACAGCTGTGGCGGACTGGCGGCACATGCTAGCTAGCGCGGAGCGTTCGAGTTTTAGCTTCCGAGTTCTCCCGTCATCTAAACTAAAGCCATCGCGCTCGCGCGTTCATCGGTGCCGAGCGAGCGCCACCGGAACCGGGTCAAGGTGTCCGAAACACGATTGGCTGTTTTAACATGACCTCGTTCTTGTTGTTACAAAACCTCTAGAACCTGTTGTGTACTCTGCGGTTTTGCAAAAAATGCGTCCAACTCCTCCCTGAATCCCTGGGCAGAGCCAAATGGTACCACAGCTATGTAGTAGCTCCATGGAAATTTGGAACGTGGGGTGTAACCATGTACTCCCTCTGTTCCAATTACTATTCGTTGTTGATTTTTTTAAAACGTTTGATCATTCATCTTATTTAAAAATTTTATTCAAATATAAAAAAAATAAGTCATATCTAAAGTATATGTGATGATAAAGTAAACCACAAATAAAACAAATGAGACTTGCAAAAAATTTTGAATAAGACGAATGGTCAGACGTTACGAGAAAAGTTAATAACGAATAGTAATCTAGAACGGAGATAGGATGTAAGAACGTTAGTTTTCGTACAGAAAGTGATTGTTTGTCGAAGTTTCGGCTAGAGATTTGAATGAATTTGAGGTAGAAAGAAAATGGAAGTTTGCAACTGTAACGAGGACAATGATGCTTAAGCTTTTGGTTTGATGCCATGGTTTTCTATACTATTCACGCTAGGCACATCATTATACTTTCTTTTTTTTATTTGCGCGAATACTGACAGCATGTACTCGAAGAAGTTCAAACTGTACAGAAAGGGAAAAAAAACATCGCCTAAACACTGCACTACCTGAACAATTTTCCCGAGACATTTCCAAAGATCGACCATGGCATGTTACCAAAGTTTAACTCCAGTAGTCATTTAACCAAAGTGGTAAAATCAGACATTGAAAATGTGAAAAAGGTATACTTATGTGAACATAGTGACCTCATACTTACATTTAGTTAATGGGAACATATCTGTAAACCAACCCCTCCGTGCACCAGATTGTGGACTAGATTGTATTTCCAAAATTTACACCGAAGGATTAGTTTTCACCCGAATAGTTGGGTACATATGAAGTAAACTGGATGCGTCATGTGCAAGCAGCACCAGATGGCAGAGTCCTACGAATCCTGAAGATACGCACTGAATCCACTAGCAATCAGCTCAGGAAAGTGCGGTTTGAAATCTTCCGGAATGAGTTCTGTAGAAGAGATGATCTTGTTCCGCACCGTGTTGAGGCAAAGCATGTACTGGGCCTTATGCAGCATCCTGCCCCGGCGAACCTCCCCGTAACTGTTTACACGTTTCTCATAGTCGATGTCGTTCAACGTGACACAGACGACCTCAGCATCGTCCATGGCAAGGACAGGAAACGTCGGTATCAGCTGCGGCAAACCTCTCTCGCGAAAGCTCTCGCTTTCCCAGAGATCCGCGACGGGCAGCGGCTCGCCTCGCTGCCACTCCCTGAGGTCACGCGAGAGAGTCCAGGTCTCCAGCACCATGTCACGGGGGCTTTGATCTTCGTAGAAACCAGCCAAGGAGACGAACTTGATGGCTCCGCCGACGCAGCCCATGGTGCGGAACTCTCCCGGTCGCGGCCGGCCTACGGGGCGGCCTTCGCGGGGCTCGTCTAGGACATCGATGGAAGAGCCGGCGGGCAACGGGACGAACGTGAACTCGGGCTCCGGTGACTTGAGCAGGTCGCACACCAGGACGCCCGCGAGGAGGTCGGCCCAGCAGACGGAGGAGCTCGCGTACGAGAACGCCGTGTCGATGGTGAACGAGTACGTGGGGGTGAAGAGCAGCGGGGGGAGGCGCGCCGCGCTCCGGATCCACTGGCCATGGTTGCTGGCTGACCACCACAGGTAAAGCGCGGCGTCGTCGAAGCCGGCAGCGAGCTCTGCGATAACGTAGGCGCGCGCCGTCCTCCCCGCAGCTGAGGATGGCGGCTTCGTAAAGGCAGTGGTCGGAGTCCGGCTTCGGGGCCGTGGAGATGGAGTTGCTGGAGGCGTCGTAGACTAGGTAGCTGTAATCACTGCACGGCGAACTCCAGGGGTTCGCCAATGTCGAGGTGGGACTTCATGGCCTTCGTGACGGCCGCACTTATCTCTTCGTAATCCATCCCTCTCCATGGGTTTCCGATCACCGCTGCTCCGCCACGCACGAAACTGACTTCACGGTCGAGCAAGACCCATGGAGGGGCCATGACAGGTGGTAGTGCTTGGTCGACCAAGAAGGAGCAAGGCCTGCTAGTTGGAGCTCTGCAAATAATTAATGGAACAGCTTTGACCTTTAGGTTATCTTGGCTTTTATTGTATCGTACAGATTTATACGAGTCCTACACAGTTAAATTTAAAGTTTTATCCAAACTACATGTCCTAGTTTTATACTACTACAACTCATACTAAATTTTTTTTCCCATTGTAGCGGGAGTGAAGCAAACGATAAGACGTTAGGCCCAGTCAGTCAGTGGTAAAACTTGATGACCCCATTGAGACAGCCCATGCATGCAGCGGAACTCCTGTGGCCGTGGCCGTGGCCAGCGTCTGTCGGTAACATCAATGGAGTAGCCCTGGGGCAACACGGGACGAATCTGAATTCAGGCTCTGGCGACTCGAGCAGGTTGCAGACCAGGACGCCCATGAGGAGATCGACCCAGCAAACGGAGCAGCCCGCGTACGAGAACACCGTGTGGATGGAGAAGGTGGGAGCGAACACCTGGCGAGGGAGGCGCACGGCGTTCCGGGTCCATTGGCCTTATGCAGCATCCTGCCCCGGCGAACCTCCCCGTAACTGTTGACACGTTTCTCATAGTCGATGTCGTTCAACGTGACACAGACGACCTCAGCATCGTCCATGCCGAGGACAGGAAACGTCGGTATAAGCTGCGGCAAGCCCCTCTCGCGAAAGCTCTCGCTTTCCCAGAGATCCGCGACGGGCAGCGGCTCGCCTCGCTGCCACTCCCTGAGGTCACGCGAGAGAGTCCAGGTCTCCAGCGCCATGTCACGGGGGTTTTGATCTTCGTAGAAACCAGCCAAGGAGACGAACATGATGGCCCCGCCGACGCAGCCCATGGTGCGGAACTCTGCCGGCCGCGGCCGGCCCACACCCACAGGGCGGCCCTCGCGGGGCTCGTCGAGGACATCTATGGAAGAGCTGGCGGGCAACGGGACGAACGTGAACTCGGGCCGCTCCGGCGACTTGATCAGGTCGCAGACCAGGACGCCGGCGAGGAGGTCGGCCCAGCAGACGGAGGAGCCCGCGTACGAGAACGCCGTGTCGACGGTGAACGAGTACATGGGGGTGAAGAGCTGAGGGGGGAGGCGCGCCGCGCTCCGGATCCATCGGCCATGGTTGCTGGCTGACCACCACAGGTAGAGCGCGGCGTCGTCGAAGCCGGCGGCGAGCTCTGCGAGAACGTAGGCCCCGTCGTCCTCCCCGCAGCTGAGGATGGCGGCTTCGTAGAGGCAGTGGTTGGCGTCCAGCTCGGGGACCGTGGTGATGGAGTTGCTGGAGGCGTCGTAGACCAGGTAACCCTCGTGCGAGGACCAAGGCATGCCGGCGTAGAGGAGGACGAGGGCCCCGTCGGTGCTGGAGATACTGCCGCAGGGCAATCCTTGCAGATTTTGCTGCCGCAGCATGGAAAGGCGGCTTACTCCAGGGGGATCGGCGATGTCGAGGTGGGGCTTCATGGCCTTCGTGACGGCCGCCCTTATCTCTTTGTAACTCATCCCTCTCCATGGGTTCCCGATCACCGGTGCTCCGCCGCGCACGAAACTGACTTCACGGTCGAGCAAGACCCATGAAGGGGCCATGATATGCGGTAGGGCTGGGTCGAGCGAGACGCTGCTGTGATCGATGGAGATCTAGTTGGAGCGATGAGAAAGTTTAGGGGACGATTGCAGACAGGGCAAGACGGCAACTGTTAGGAAGAAACGTGACCGAAGCGAGGACGATGATGGAAGGGACGCGGATTGCGGACGGACGAATTTACGCACCCAAGGGCGGTGCTGGAGGAGTCTGAGTCGGGAAGCTGGGGGATCGCGGAGAGGGAGTTGCTGGAGGCGTCGTAGAGCAGTTAACACCCGAGGTAATCCATCCCTCTCCAGGGCGGTAGTGGGCGGCGTTGAGGACGACGAGGGTTTTGTCGGCGCTGGAGATGATGCCACCAGAGGGAGTCCTACCCACGTCTGCGGCACCATGGACAGGTGGCTTATTTCAGGGGGTTCAGAGACGTCTGGATCGGGCTTCATAGCCATTGCCGCACTTGCGTCGTCGTCGATCTCTGCTGCTGCTTCGCTGTGGACGCCGGTGGATCTTTCAACACGTTTTGCTCGTGTCTCCGGTTATTGCTGCTCCTCCGCTCACGAATCGGACATCGCGTTCTAGTAAGACACATGGAGGTGCCATGGAAGGTGTTGGCAAAGGTTGGGTCGACCAAGGTGAAGCAAGGGTTGCTGCGATCTAGTTCGAGCAAGGAGAAAGTTGGGGATGATCGAGAATTCGAATCTCTAATGAACGAATCCCGGCAGAAAAAAACCTACGCTATTTATCCACGTCATCGTGACGTCGTCAGCCGTCGTTTGGAGCCCATGTTGATTCCCAGCCGTCGGATCTAATATAAACGGCAGCTCTCGTTCTAGAATTAACCCAACATTGATGGGCCCCTCCAGAAGCCTCCAGTCTTGCTGCATATCACAGACGGAAAAAATAAATTCGGCATCTCAATCCGCGTCCTTCCTCAAAGCTGCGGCCGCGAAGATCAGAGCGTGGCACCCACGGTGATGGGCATCGACAACGTGGTGGAAGCTGTGCGTCCACGCCTCTCTCCGCCTTGTGTGCGCAACACCGGCGAGCGGTGAGGTAGGCACGCGTGCACTGCCGACTGATCGTCGGGAAACAGATAGGATCTTGTTTGCTCTACGTCCTGCTTTGATTGATTGAGCTGCTCTTCCTGGCGCGTGGTGCTCGAGCTGCCCTTGCCGGGGCTCCAGAATAGGGGTGCATCTCTCGTGGTGCCAGCCCGGCTCTGCCTGCGCTTGCGCTCTGCCCCGACTCATCAAACAATACTGAGCTGGGCAATGGACGGTGAGCATGAGACGATGCGGTTACATATATGTCCCCAGTCCCCGTGTCTCTGTATATAGCGATACGGCGGTGAGGTGATATGTGAAGCTTCAGCAACGGCAGCAGCGCATTCCCCTCCGTGAGTCCCTGCTACATCTTGTCTCAGGCCGTTACCTCTGTTGCACGAGCGGTTATGTGCATATGAACCTGAGAATGTGTGCATGCATGGATCCATGACTGAATGCTAATTATTTTTAAGATACAGATATGCCTTTTCTCCATCAAATACCAAAGCTCATCGATCCTACATAAAGCTACCACTGTCGAGCTCAAACATGGCGTGGCAAGGCCACGCCACCAGTGATCTCCTCTCACATCACTCCACGTCATCAACAAAACCTGTAAGCTGACTTCATCTCCATCGTTCTCTCGGTCACATCATCCACACACCTTTCCAATCTAATCAGGCACATCAGCGATGCTTCATGAAGGTCCAACAATTCCAGACCAACCTCGGCACCAGACGCTTCATGAAGGAACCAGGAGCTATCTTTCGGAAGGTACAATAAATCATAGTCACCGTCCTCTTTAACAGGCTCCTAGCGAATGAAAAAAAAAACCTTCCACTTCGACAACTCACAGAGAATCGGGCAGCCGAAAATCCAAAGCCCACACAACGTTGGTGGCCCTGGCCGGGGAGAAGCAACGCTCTGTGACATCCTTCGTGTTCTCGCATTCTAGAACTAGAACGTGAAAATTGATTTGCTCCCTATACAAAGACAATTATAGACCAATGATACGAACCTACAGTCTTCCCATTATGTCCTCCTCTGTCTTATGTACCCATTGCCGTAGGCTTTCCGCACCGTACGGGATCTGGGAAAGGGTTGTAAATAGCGCCCAAACCTTACCCGCACAAATGTGATCCAAAATTAATAGCAGATTGATGTAGGAAATCTTGGCATTCGGCCCATTCAATCCTTTATTTGGTTAAATAATATATCTCAATTATTTAAAACACAACTCAAACTATTGATTCGAACACACATTCATACTGTTTATTGTTTTAATTCTTGGTATAATTCAAGGTCCATGTTTTAAGAATCCGTAGGCGCCGTCGTCCTCCCCGCAGCTGAGGATGGCGGCTTCGTAAAGGCAGTGGTTGGAGTCCAGCTCGGGGACCGTGGTGATGGAGTTGCTGGAGGCGTCGTAGACCAGGTAACCCTGATGCGAGGACGACCAAGGCATGCCGGCGTAGAGGAGGACGAGGGCCCCGTCGGTGCTGGAGATACTGCCGCAGGGCAATCCTTGCAGATTTTGCTGCCGCAGCATGGAGAGGCGGCTTACTCCAGGGGGGTCGGCGATGTCGAGGTGGGGCTTCATGGCCTTCGTGACGGCCGCCCTTATCTCTTTGTAACTCATCCCTCTCCACGCGGTTCCGGCTACCATGGTTCCGCCGCGCACGAAATCAACTTCGCGATCGAGCAAGACCCATGAAGGGGCCATGGTATGCTGTAGGGCTGGGTCGAGCGAGACGCTGCTGTGATCGATGAAGATCTAGTTGGAGCGATGAGAAAGTTAGGGGACGATTGCAGACAGGGCAAGACGGCAACTGTTAGGAAGAAACGTGACCGAAGCGAGGACGATGATGGAAGGGACGCGGATTGCGGACGGACGAATTTACGCACCCAAGGGCGGTGCTGGAGGAGTCTGAGTCGGGAAGCTGGGGGATCGCGGAGAGGGAGTTGCTGGAGGCGTCGTAGAGCAGTTAACACCCGAGGTAATCCATCCCTCTCCAGGGCGGTAGTGGGCGGCGTTGAGGACGACGAGGGTTTTGTCGGCGCTGGAGATGATGCCACCAGAGGGAGTCCTACCCACGTCTGCGGCACCATGGACAGGTGGCTTATTTCAGGGGGTTCAGAGACGTCTGGATCGGGCTTCATAGCCATTGCCGCACTTGCGTCGTCGTCGATCTCTGCTGCTGCTTCGCTGTGGACGCCGGTGGATCTTTCAACACGTTTTGCTCGTGTCTCCGGTTATTGCTGCTCCTCCGCTCACGAATCGGACATCGCGTTCTAGTAAGACACATGGAGGTGCCATGGAAGGTGTTGGCAAAGGTTGGGTCGACCAAGGTGAAGCAAGGGTTGCTGCGATCTAGTTCGAGCAAGGAGAAAGTTGGGGATGATCGAGAATTCGAATCTCTAATGAACGAATCCCGGCAGAAAAAAACCTACGCTATTTATCCACGTCATCGTGACGTCGTCAGCCGTCGTTTGGAGCCCATGTTGATTCCCAGCCGTCGGATCTAATATAAACGGCAGCTCTCGTTCTAGAATTAACCCAACATTGATGGGCCCCTCCAGAAGCCTCCAGTCTTGCTGCATATCACAGACGGAAAAAATAAATTCGGCATCTCAATCCGCGTCCTTCCTCAAAGCTGCGGCCGCGAAGATCAGAGCGTGGCACCCACGGTGATGGGCATCGACAACGTGGTGGAAGCTGTGCGTCCACGCCTCTCTCCGCCTTGTGTGCGCAACACCGGCGAGCGGTGAGGTAGGCACGCGTGCACTGCCGACTAATCGACGAGAAACAGATAGGATCCTGTTTGCTCTACGTCCTGCTTTGTGTGGTGCTCGATTGATTGAGCTGCTCTTCCTGGCGCGTGGTGCTCGAGCTGACCTTGCCGGGGCTCCAGAATAGGGGTGCATCTCTCGTGGTGCCAGCCCGGCTCTGCCTGCGCTTGCGCTCTGCCCCGACTCATCAAACAATACTGAGCTGGGCAATGGACGGTGAGCATGAGACGATGCGGTTACATATATGTCCCCAGTCCCCGTGTCTCTGTATATAGCGATACGGCGGTGAGGTGATATGTGAAGCTTCAGCAACGGCAGCAGCGCATTCCCCTCCGTGAGTCCCTGCTACATCTTGTCTCAGGCCGTTACCTCTGTTGCACGAGCGGTTATGTGCATATGAACCTGGGAATGTGTTGTGCTTGTGTGCATGCATGGATCTATGACTGAATGCTAATTATTTTTAAGATACAGATATGCCTTTTCTCCATCAAATACCAAAGCTCATCGATCCTACATAAAGCTACCACTGTCGAGCTCAAACATGGCGTGGCAAGGCCACGCCACCAGTGATCTCCTCTCACATCACTCCACGTCATCAACAAAACCTGTACCCTTAGATCAAGCTGACTTCATCTCCATCGTTCTCTCGGTCACATCATCCACACACCTTTCCAATCTAATCAGGCACATCAGCGATGCTTCATGAAGGTCCAACAATTCCAGACCAACCTCGGCACCAGACGCTTCATGAAGGAACCAGGAGCTATCTTTCGGAAGGTACAATAAATCATAGTCACCGTCCTCTTTAACAGGCTCCTAGCGAATGAAAAAAAAAACTTCCACTTCGACAACTCACAGAGAATCGGGCAGCCGAAAATCCAAAGCCCACACAACGTTGGTGGCCCTGGCCGGGGAGAAGCAACGCTCTGTGACATCCTTCGTGTTCTCGCATTCTAGAACTAGAACGTGAAAATTGATTTGCTCCCTATACAAAGACAATTATAGATCAATGATACGAACCTACAGTCTCTCCATTATGTCCTCCTCTGTCTTATGTACCTAGTGCCGTAGGCTTCCCGCACCGTGCGGGGTCTGGGGAAGGGTTGTAATAGCGCTCAAACCTTACCCGTACAAATGTGATCCAAAATTAATAGCAGATTGATGTAGGAAATCTTGGCATTCGGCCCATTCAATCCTTTATTTGGTTAAATAATATATCTCAATTATTTAAAACACAACTCAAACTATTGATTCGAACACACATTCATACTGTTTATTGTTTTAATTTGGCTGTATATAAAAACAGATTATGCATATCACATTCTACCTCAACATTGTGCATGTTTGCTAAATGGAATGCCTTCATCTCCTAATAATACTATACAATTATCAAGTTTAGATAACTATTGAGCAAGAACACTGGCCTGATCCAAGTTGGCGCGGCAACGCCGCGCCTCAGTTTCTAGTGTGAACGATCTTACGACGAAGATGGAACACGAACACCGCAACAAATACCACCAAAACGGGGCCCAGAACGTGTGCAGGTTGGGCTAACTTTATTCACACGGGCCTCATCGGTGGTCCACTAAACTTCATTCAGGCCCAAATCCATCGGCGGCGCAAGCCTCGAATTGGGCCGAAAAGTATAGGGTTCGTCGTCCCCAAGCGAACCCCCTTCCCCCTCCTCGGCTCCTCCCGCCGGCGGAAGTCATCGGAGCGCCGCCGCCCCACACGGCAACCCTCGAGAGCGAACCGGGAGGCGCATCGCGAGTCAAGTTGGCAACGGGCCCCGTTCCCCGATTCACCGCGGGGAATTCCTCCATAGGGCTGCTTTGGCAGCGTTTTCCCCCACGGGGAACCCCGCCCTTTCCCCGGGAAATCCGCCCGGCCTATGTAGGCCGGGCGCCCTTCCCCGTGAACGGTTCCCCGGGTTGAAGCGTCCCCAAAGGAGCCTTAGGGGACGGGGATGGTAGGGATTTAATCCCCGCCGGAAATGATCCCCGTCGGGGATGACGGGGGCGGGGACGGCCCACTATCCCCCGTCTCCGTTTCCCCGCGTCCCCGAAGCAATTTGGCCCAATAGCCCATCGGCCCAGCAGCCCAGCAGCCGTAAACCCTGAAATTGAGAAACAACTGGCCCCGGT
>OAMR01000183.1:1227044-1257937 GCA_900205405.1 Echinochloa crus-galli | reverse complement strand
CAAATAACAGTTTACTTTTCATACGAAGAACACAAAAGATAATCCCCATATTATTTAAACAGTAGCATAATTGATTGATTTTCTGCTGGTTGAGTTAATATCTGCTATTTTGAAGTCTGCAAAAAAGCATAAAATCAACTGAACTGCTTCAGATCAAGATACACTCCTCAACACTCAGTTTTTCATATAAATTCTTATCACAGTGGCGCAGAATTATACTCAAAGTATGTGGGAGAAGGTGAAGCTCTGTTACGACAAACATTTCAGAAGGCACGTCTTGCTTCTCCAAGCATTATATTTTTTGATGAGGCTGATGCAATTGCCCCCAAAAGGTACGCACTGATAATTGGTGCATAATTTTAGTACAGATGGTCTTTTAGAACCGTCACAGCTTTACAAAATGGGTATGAATTATCATAATCAGTATTTCACTACAGTAATGAAATATGTATTTAATGCAACACATAATGTGGAGAATCAAACAGGGTGTGTGCAGAAAGATTATTCTTGAATGTTTTCTTATATGTTAATTTAAATTGTAGAATTTATTTATGTGGACTCCAGATCTGCACTTGCAAATCCTTGCTTTTAGATTCAGAGTACTGAATCTGAATTTTACTACAAAATAGCTTAAGATGGCACTTGTATGATCTTGCAGAACTGGCCCTGGTGGGAACTCTAGTGGCAGTTTCACAGTTGGAGAAAGACTTTTGTCAACTTTATTGACCGAAATGGATGGTTTAGAATTGGCTACGGTAAACTCAGAATGCTGATAGCTTTCTGTGTGATTCTACTGATCTACATGTATGTTCACTAGCAAGTTATTCTTTTTTGTTGTAGGGAATTATTGTATTGGCTGCTACTAATCGTCCAAATGCAATTGATGCTGCTCTTATGCGCCCAGGGCGTTTTGATAAGGTCTCTTACTTTTCAACTCTCATGGAGGCACGCACACATACAGATACAAACAATCATTTTCCGTTGATCTGCAGGTGTTGTATGTTCCGCCGCCGGATGTGGAAGGGCGATATGAGATATTATGCATCCATACACGGAAAATGAAATTGGGGGAGGATGTTGATCTTTGGAAGATTGCAGAGTGTACCGAGCTGTTCACTGGTGCTGATCTTGAAGGCCTTTGCAGGGAAGCTGGAATGGCAGCATTGAGGGAAGATCTTTCTGCAATTGCTATACATAACACACACTTCGAGGCGGCACGAAGTTCGTTGAGACCCTCTCTTACAAAGCAGTAGTTGATGAGTACTCATACACATCTAGATGTGTATAAGAGACAGATATTGTCTTTGTTCTTGAACAAACAGCTTGTTATCTCATTAGGGTGAACGCCATTGATCCAGCACTGAGAAGATCAGGACGTTTTGAGTTTGAGGTAGAGGTCACTGTTCCTACATTAGAAGAGCGGCTGCAGATTCTTAAGGTAATACTCCGTTTTTCTGAATAAAATATTGGCCTGCTTCTAGTACAAATGTGTGATCGGAAACGTCAACTATTCACGAAGAGAGGTGGTATTTGATTTCTTCCTTTTTAAGTTGTGATTGCTTTTTTTTCCTTTATGAAATATGCTGATGTGTACTGTTCTTTTTTTTGTGGTTACTGTTCAATTTAGGTATATGGTTTAGAATTGCTTGACTTGTTCGTATATGTATTTTTAGGACACTATCTCAAAGTCCGTGTTTTATTCTTGATGGCTTTTACATAAGGTGCAATTTCATAATCTTCTTCAGCTTTATGCCAAGAACCTACATCTTGATGAAAAGGTCAATCTTCAAACTATTGCTGCATCCTGCAGCGGTTATGTTGGTGCCGATTTAGAAGCTTTGTGCCGAGAAGCTGCCAACCTTGCATATCACAGAATGTTGAGCAGGGGTGAGAAAGTATTTAAACTGCTAATGGAGGACTTGGAGTCAGCTAGATCTATGGGGGGACCAAGCATAACAAGAGGGGTAACCAAAGAAATTTCGATTGTTTCATGGGATGACATAGGAGGCTTGAAAGATCTAAAGGTTAGATGTTTCCTGTTTTAGCTTTCCTCTAGTGAAAACCTATTTTGATGTTGATTGTTCCTATGCTTCAGAAAGAGCTTCAGAAAGCCGTTGAGTGGCCCATCAAGCGTGCTGCTGCATTTGATAGACTTGGGATACCACCAGTCCGGGGGTTGCTTTTGCATGGTCCACCAGGGTGCTCGAAGACTACCCTTGCAAAGGCTGCAGCACATGCCGCTCAAGCTTCTTTCTTTTCTCTGAGGTTCGCCTTAGAACAATGTCATGTTTTGATGCAAATAACAGTTTACTTTTCATACGAAGAACACAAAAGTTTATCCCACATTATTTGAACAGTAGCATAATTAATTGATTTTCTGCTAGTTGAGTTAGTATTTGCTATTTTGAAGTCTGCAAAAAAGACAAAAATCAACTGAACTGCTTCAGATCAAGATACACTCAACTCATTTTTTCATATAAATTCTTATCACAGTGGCGCAGAATTATACTCAAAGTATGTGGGAGAAGGTGAAGCTCTGTTACGACAAACATTTCAGAAGGCACGTCTTGCTTCTCCAAGCATTATATTTTTTGATGAGGCTGATGCAATTGCCCCCAAAAGGTACGCACTGATAATTGGTGCATAATTTTAGTACAGATGGTCTTTTAGAACCGTCACATCTTTACAAAATGGGTATGAATTATCATAATCAGTATTTCACTACAGTAATGAAATATGTATTTAATGCAACACATAATGTGGAGAATCAAACAGGGTGTGTGCAGAAAGATTATTCTTGAATGTTTTCTTATATGTTAATTTAAATTGTAGAATTTATTTATGTGGACTCCAGATCTGCACTTGCAAATCCTTGCTTTTAGATTCAGAGTACTGAATCTGAATTTTACTACAAAATAGCTTAAGATGGCACTTGTATGATCTTGCAGAACTGGCCCTGGTGGGAACTCTAGTGGCAGTTTCACAGTTGGAGAAAGACTTTTGTCAACTTTATTGACCGAAATGGATGGTTTAGAATTGGCTACGGTAAACTTGGAATGCTGATAGCTTTCTGTGTGATTATACTGATCATATCTACATGTATGTTCACTGGCAGGTTATTCTTTTTTGCTGTAGGGAATTATTGTATTGGCTGCTACTAATCGTCCAAATGCAATTGATGCTGCTCTTATGCGCCCAGGGCGTTTTGATAAGGTCTCTTACTTTTCAACTCTCATGGAGGCACGCACACATACAGATACAAACAATCATTTTCCGTTGATCTGCAGGTGTTGTATGTTCCGCCGCCGGATGTGGAAGGGCGATATGAGATATTATGCATCCATACACGGAAAATGAAATTGGGGGAGGATGTTGATCTTTGGAAGATTGCAGAGTGTACCGAGCTGTTCACTGGTGCTGATCTTGAAGGCCTTTGCAGGGAAGCTGGAATGGCAGCATTGAGGGAAGATCTTTCTGCAATTGCTATACATAACACACACTTCGAGGCGGCACGAAGTTCGTTGAGACCCTCTCTTACAAAAGCAGTAGTTGATGAGTACTCAAATGCAGCTATCAATGATCCATCAACTAGGAAACATTAGGATTTTCTACAATTTTCAATTTGCCCAGTTGTAAAAGAATCTTTTAGATGGTCATTGGCAAGGAATGCAATTGATGTTTCAAAAGTACCAGTTTATTTTTCTTGGAAACAGCATGTATCAGCATGGAGATACATGATTCATCGACACATTGTTATTTTGCTGCTGTAGTCTCATTTTCGTGTGCATACAACACTGATCTTCTTGTACATGCACCCTGTAAGTGCCATGCTGGGTTCAGCAGCATTGCTGAAATGTTTTCTTTTAGTACAGAGCATTGCCGCAATTTTGTTTATGAGATCATGGTGACTTATTTATGATATCACAAGGCAGCTGTCATTACTTGTCGCAAAGACAAGCTACAAAACATCACGAATTTCTGTCGACCTGAATACTATAATATCAGTGTTCAATAACTAAAAGTATTTTACAATGGGGAGAAAGTTTCAGAGGGGGTCTTCTAGGCCGCGTTTAGTTCCCAAAAGTTGTCAAAAAGCAACTCCTAAATACACTATGCAAAAAGAAGATTCACTGTCACATCAAAATGTCATAACATGCATGGAGTACTAAATATAGATGAAATCAAAAACTAATTGCACAGTTTTGTTGTACTCTGCGAGACGAACATTTTAAGCCTAATTAATCAATTTTTAGACAATTTTTTGCACATACAAACGAAAATGATAAAGTGACGCAATGATTACGAAGAGACATTCAACTCCCAAATTCAACCTCCCAATTCTCCATCTAAACACCACCCTAGTGCATATCTATTATACATCTCTGTAGACTAAGAATGCTCTGGTCTTGCAGTAGCGGCATGCTAGCGCTTTGCCCGAGGAGGTTGGGGGTGAGAAAGCAAACTGGGAGATCCCCAAAGTTCCGCCTTTGCAGAAGGTTTTTCTGCATGAGATGAATGGAAGTGACAAAATCAGGAGATGAGCTCGGTCTATGGAAATTGCTTGCCAAAGGCACAAGAAAATAAATTAGGATCTCATCAGTTGCAAATAGCTTAGCAATACTTTATAGAATTAGTAAAGAATTTGATAACTGCACAAACTGAGGCAGTCTGCTATAATATCTTGTTGCCAGGCAGAACAGTGCATGCTTAAAAATGATCAAATTCTTTCTCAAAAAAATGATCAAGTTGTGGATACAGGGGGAACTCCGAACCTAAAAATATGCTGGATGAAATTTATGGAACAAATATGCATCATGAGAAATCAAACAGTCTTACCTTGCAACATCCATTAGTTTGGAGCCTATTTGTTTTCTTCTGCGTGATGGCACTACCCAGATGGCACGAAATCCACAAAGTGCAGGAACAGCTTCCTTTTCACAGATTATAGAACCAGTATCCTGACACTCTTCTTTGTTCTTGACTGAAGGAGTATTCCGTCTTACAATTTCCCTCTTGAAGCTGATTTTGCCAAACTCTAATGTATGATCTCTTTTCCTTGATTCAGCACGATTAGCTGACAAATCACTATGGCTTTCTTCTGTGGAGCTCGGGATTACTCTATGTGCCGTTTTTATTGGTTCAGCGACAAGGCAGCCCACGATCCTCTGGCCAGATATGTACAGATAAACCTATACGGTAAAGATGATTTGATTTTAGTACCAAATAAGACAAATGTACTGCAGAGATTATCATAAATGAACTAAGAGTATGCAATTACCTTGCAGAGCTTATGCAGGAGTTTCCCTTCAGCAAATCCCAGCTCCTTCTCCACCACTGTGATCACCTCTCTGACCTGCCCAGGTTTGTTTGGCATCCACATTTTGTGAAGTTGAGGATAGCTTTGGCATTTACAAACAATTAGAACTAAAACAGGTAACAGCTGTGCTGAAAGTGAAACTACAATTTAACAGTCGTACATTTCTTCAGAAATTGCTGTGCCCATATAACATTTTAACAAAGAAATTGATTTGGGCAGAGTTGTACCTTACTATTCCACAGACAGGAATTCTCATCAGTGGCGAGAGTTACCCGGTCTCCGCTCTCAGACCTTGCAATCACAGTCTCGTTGCGCCAGCCCTGCAGCTCATCTGGTTAGTTAGGCGCTCTCCAAAGGAACACAAGATTACAACGACGCAGAGACCAACAATACCTTGAACGGGACTCCCTCGAAGTAGTTCTTGTGGTACGCCCTGTGAACCTTCTCGTCCTCGTCGTTCCCACGGGCGTACATCATGCCGCAGACGGAGCACGTGTGGAGGAGGAAATCGGGCTGACCCAGCTCCAGATGGAACTGCGCGTAGCTCCTCTTCCTGCTGACGAGCTCGCCGCGCCCACATGCCTTGGCCTTCTGCTTCGCCTCTGTCGCGACGCCGCCGCTTCCATGCCCGTGCCCCTCGCCGCCGCCACTGCGCAAACTCGCAGAAATGAGAACAAAAATAAAAAAGATTGCTTCCCCATGCGCCAATGCATCTGCTCCCCGCATTATTTCATCAGACAAAACAACAATTGAGCACAAAGATTCGGATCCGGCAAGATTTGGTACCAAGGGCAATCAATTCGAAGGGGCGGAAGAAGAAGAACCTGTTTGGATCTGGGTCCGTTTCCTGCCGCTTGAAGAACGCGCTGATCTTGGGCTGCATCCTCTCGCCCCCCGCCTTCCCACGAGCTCTCGCTGTCCTCTCTCACCCTTTGCTGCCGGAGAGGGGAAGAGGGGAGGTGGGACGGTGGTGTCCGGAGGCGGCGCTTGGGGAGTTTGGGCCTTGGTTACTTGGATCGGTACCATTATAATTTTCGAAAGTTGGAGATATAACACAGCAATTCACCTATTTGAAAACTTACCATTACAATTCTTTCATACTTTGAACCGTACCATTATATACGTATGGAGATACCTTGGGCCCAGCTGCAGGCGTATACAGACACTAACACTGGATGTGGGCCCCTCCCTCTCGCGCGATTTTTCAAATATAAAATACAAAACCACACATCAAAGCCATCTAATTGTCGGAAGCAAACATATTTAATTGTTCAGGTGGGTTTCTATTTTTAAGAAATTAAATTTCAGATACGTTTCAGAATCTTACATAAACTTTTGCACTTTGAGCGGCCATTCACTTTTATTTGATTTCTTGAAAATTTTATAATGAAATTTGCCCTTCAAGTGGTTTCAGATACGGTTTTCAGGTGGTCCAAGGTACATTTAGAAAACTTTGTGGTTAGCGCCAGAGAAGCTCAGGGACACGATGGTGAGGAAGGGGATGATGGGAGGAGGGAGGGAGTGAGAGGGAGCGGCCAGCAGGGGATGGGATGGCGGCGGCGGCGGCCTGGCGCAGCCGCGGTGTGTGAGCTCGGCCTCGCGCGTTTGACGGCGGAGGCGAGCTCCGCCGCGCGCGCAGCTGCCGCGGGCTAGCTCTACCTTGCGTGCTCGTCCGGCAGCCACCGCGGCACCGGACTCCCTGGACGTCGGGAGGAGGAAGATAACCTGACATCCGGGTCCCACACGTCAGCGAGTGGGAAGAGGAGAGGTATCAGGGGTATTTCGGGCCATACGAAAATACAGAGGTCTCCTGTGGGTCCAAAGGAATCAAAGACAAGTTCAATGGAATCAAAGACGTATATAATGGTATGGTTCAAAGTATGCAAAAATTGCAATGGTAAGTTTCCAAATAGGTGAATTGTAGTGTTATATCTCCAACTTTCGAAAATTGTAATGGTACCGATCCAAATAACTCTTGGGCCTTTGGGGACGGAGAGGGGATTGACGGTACAGATGAGGCAGTCAGGGTGCCGCGGGACGGATCGGACGGACAGGAATTGAGACGGCCGTCGCGAGGGTTTCTGAAAGGTGAATGTTTTGGATTCGGCGCCAAAACAACCGCCCGAAATTTGAGGCAACGTGTACACTAGACAAACAAATCTCGCGTTTCCCACAAAATCTGAAGATGCGCAAGCAAGACTGCAATGCTTGCTGGTAGATGCAGTTTTCAAGTGATTGACCCATTGAAAACAATAAAGTGCATCCTAGAATTTGCCATTTCAGTATTTCACCATTTGACACATGAAAGGGATTTACTCAAATGCAATAGGAGCAGCCTAGAATGCAATCCTTTTTTTTAAATGGAGAAAGTATTACTGTACTTCACTTCTCCGGTTCGTCCCATCTTTTATTATCTAAAAAATTCATAAGCAGTTGTTGAGTTCAGTGAAGTCAAACTCTGACCTCGAATAAACATCACGCACGCACTTCGTCTTGGGCCTTGTGCTCAGCTCAAAGAGGAAAATGGTGTTTGCATCTCACTTCTCATCTCACTTCTCACCAACCTCTCGCAGCAAGCAAAAGCTGCGACCTGCATTCTTTTGGTGCGGATTCCGCTGGCCGGCGGCTTCTCCCCGGATATCCAAGAAACCAACTGTTCCTCACGCGCTGAATGGAGCCCGCGGAGGAGGAGGAGGCTCTCCAACTCCAAGATGCCGGCGGCGGCGGAGACAGCGTCAGTTACACCCAAGGCGCAGGCGGCGGCAGTAATGGCGAATGCGGCGTCACCTCCCCCGGCGGCTGGCTCGGGCGGCTTTACCGCGAACTGCACTGGAGCTTCTTGCTCGCCGTCGTCTCCGTGTACGGCGCCTGCCAGGGCGTCGGCGACGCCCTCAACGGCGTCGCCTCGGGGTACTACTGGAAGGACGTGCAGCGCGTGCAGCCGTCGGCGGCACAGTTCTACCAGGGCATCACGAGCGCGCCGTGGATCGTCAAGCCCATCTGGGGCCTGCTCACCGACGTCGTCCCCGTGGCCGGCTACCGCCGCCGCCCGTACCTCGTTCTTGCAGGTCAGTATCTGGAACTTTCTTTGGTTCCAAGATTCCATGGCACATTGCCTTTAGTAGTTATAAGTTTCCATGTCTCGAGATATCGTAGGCCTGATCGGCGCTGCATCTATGCTGATGCTGTCTCTGCACCACGAATTGGGGATCATGGCGGCTGTGCTGGCGCTGACGGCGCAGAACACGGGTGCGGCGATCGCCGACGTGACGGTGGACGCCCTGGTTGCTGAGAAAAGCATCACGCACCCGCCCCTTGCTTCATACATGCAAAGCATGTGTGGGTTTAGCTCCTCTGTTGGGGCATTGCTTGGGTTCTCCCTCAGTGGATTGCTTGTTCACTCTATGGGTTCCCAGGTGTGAATTTTTCTGATCGATCAATGATTGTGCTCTTGTTTTTCATACAAAATCCTAATTTGCAATGTGCTGGTTCTGAATGTCTTTATAAATGAGCGTATGTCTTGTTCTTCACAGGGTGCTCTTGGCCTGTTGGCTATCCCCTCGGCGCTGGTGTTCTCAGCTGGGATTCTGCTGAAGGAGAGCCCTGCTGCTGATTCTGGTTACACACAGGTCGCATAAAAGCACAAACCTTCTGTTTTCTTGAATAACTGAATGCATCCATGGACAGTAACGCCAGTTGAGGTCATGCTGAATTCAGGTTCACAAGAAGCTTTACAAAGCAGTTCAGTCCATGGGAACTACATTAAAGTGCCCTGAGGTCTGGCGGCCGTGTTTATATATGTATGTTTCTCTCAATCTTAGCCTGGATATTCAAGGAGGGATGTTCTACTGGTACACTGACCCTGTTGCTGGACCGGCTTTTTCTGAGGTATGCTGCAAGAGCATTTCCTTTATGATCAATTCTTCTAGGTTTTGTTTCAGCTGAATTTATTTTATTGATGCCACTCTAATAGTAAAACCACAACCAGAAAGAGATCAATACGCCACTCTTATTGTAGAAAGTTTTTGTACTTCAGCTATAGATGGACACAATACTTTATGTTACATTCTGATAGGCAGATCAATGCTAATTCGAATTCGATGAGTGAGCAATACAAAATGGTCTGCCAACCTGCTGAAATATTCTCAATATGCTATATATGTAGTTTAGAATTTCCATTTTCACCTTACTGAATATTTGGCTTTTGTACAGGGCTTTATTGGTCTTATCTACTCAATTGGTTCTGTTGGTTCAATACTTGGAGTTCTACTATACCAAAGCGCCCTAAAGGACTATCCTTTCCGCAGCATGCTTTTGTGGAGTCAAGTACTATCAAGCCTAGCTGGAATGCTCGACCTGGTGCTAGTGACCCGACTAAATCTGAAAATGGGCATACCGGATTACTTCTTTGCGGTGATTGACAACAGCATTTCCCAAATGGTTGGTCAACTAAAATGGTTGCCACTTCTAGTCCTCAGCTCCAAGCTTTGTCCCTCTGGCATTGAAGGAACATTTTACGCGCTGCTCATGTCTATACAAAACGCCGGGGTGCTGATGTCTGCGTGGTGGGGTGGCCTGCTGCTGCACATGTTGAATGTGACCCGAACGGAGTTCCATAACCTCTGGATCGCCGTCTTGATCAGAAATGTTTCAAGGCTTGTTCCGTTGACGTTGCTGTTTCTGGTTCCTCAGAGCGGTCATGATTCAACGCTCCTTCCTGCAGAGATGCTTGATGACAGTGAACCTGCAGAAGCTGTGAAAGCAGGATCAGACAGTACTGGATTTTCCGTCCTTGTTGGAGATGATTCTGGCCGTCTCTCCTCCAATGCAGTGTTTCAGAATGAAGGAATTACAGAGTTTGAAGCTGGAACCGGGACTACAGATATAGAGCTGATCCCGCTGGTGAACAAGAGTAGACCGACCGTTGATTCATGATGCATTTGGTGCCACTACTGTTTGATTCTAGTACTGACCCCTTTAGTTTCTGGAAGACGTCGAAGGCACTTTAACATGATCAGCCATCAGGGAAGTCCCTACGAGGCTACGAGAAGGACCTGGAGTATACAATCTGACAAAGGAAGTGGAAATAGCACCGTTACAGAGGTGATACCAGTTATACTATGTGCTGCTACTCTGCTAGTTTTCACGGACCTGCAGCACCGTAGCTTCATGATGCATAATTTTAGCTTTGATATGTTCGATCAACTCCTTCCTTCTGTCGTCATACACAAGCCTATCATGACTTGTTCTTGCTGTACAACATTCACTTATTTGAACGATGCACTGACGATAATTCATGCAGTACTCTCTCTCTGTTTTCCAGAACCAGTATGTGTGGTTGTGCTGACCGTATCTTGTTTCGACAAATGTGGCTCCCTGATATGCCGTGCACGCAAGGAGCAGCGGCACGGTCAGCACGGCGAACACCGTCGGCCGGGACTCCGGGAGCAGGGGACAAGGGACTACTGGACTAGGTGTCATGACCTGGGCCAGGTAACAGAAGTAGTCAGTGGGCTGAGTAATTGGGCCTGCGAGCCTATTTCATGTCGGTTTTGGCCCAGCTGCTGAACCTATATGTGTTGCCTGTGGTCTATATGGAGAAGAAACACTAAAACTCAGAAACCTTCTATTCCATCTCGAGTTCTTCCTGCTCTCGTTATGTTCTTCTCTAAATTATCTAGATTCTACTATCTTTCCCTTCCTAGCCACCCAGGTCCATAACACTAAGGAGGCCAAGAACAGCACGCTTGTAGCCTTGTTTAGATGCAGAATTTCACCCCCAAAGTCTACTATGCAAAAGAAAATTTTCATCACATCAAAATATCGGTACATGCACGTAGTACTAAATATAGATGAAATCAAAAACTAATTGCGAGACGAACATTTTGATCCTAATTACTCAATGTTTGAATATTTTTTTACCACGAACGAAATGCTACAGTGACACATTTATTACAAAATGCAAACTTTGTCCATCCTGAATTGAGATCTAAACAAGGGATGTGTTGTGATACAATGATACTTGCACCAGGGGACGAGAATCTCTGGATCCTCATGCCTGTGCGTGGTGGTGTCCAGTCAAATAAACGGCCTGTTCGGCTAATTTATGGCTGGTGCTGATTTTTACTGAGAGAAAAACACTGTTGGCTGGTGACTGTTGCTGGTTTAGTGGTTTTCGCTGAGATAAAAATACTGATGTTTGGTGACTGATAAACCAAGCGAACGGAACGACAACGACTGACCCGAAAGGTCCATTCGATGGGCGTTTGATGCCACCAGCATTCTGATTGTACCCGTACAATCAGATCCATCGACCGCTGCAAGGAGGGACACCCTTGGCCGCTTGGGGTCAACCGAGGAGATAAAAAAACATCTAGATGTGTATAAGAGACAGACATAAACCTTTGCACTTTGAGTGGCCATTCACTTTTATTTGATTTCTTGAAAATTTTAGAATGAAATTTGCGCTTCCAGTGGTTTCAGGTACGGTTTTCAGGTGGTCCAAAGTACATTTAGAAAACTTTTGGTATAATTTTCATAACTTTATGATTTCAAATGAAGTAGTTATTATTTTAAATTAGATTAGATTTTTTTATTTTTTAAAAAATAGAAAACCGCCTTTAAATCACTGGGAATGTAAAAATTTTCTGGTTTCTATAGTTAAATGACCTTTCCTAGTGTTTTGTGTTTAAACGAGCTATCGTACTAAATGGGATGTAAGCTGGACTTTCTTTTTTATGAAAGGGGACTATACATGGGTAAGATGTCAGTCTAGATAACTGTATTGATAATTAGTTTGTATATAAGACTTTTTAAAGATTTTTCAAGATTTTTACAAGAAAATTATCTTGATTATTGGGATAAGTCACTAACCTCATGTGTCATGTGCTAGGTCGTTTCTTTTTGTCGTATATAAGCCCGTCAGAATTTCTTCTCGCGCGACGGTGTTTAGTCCCACATTAAATCACCAATCTTTCCAAAATTCTCACTCCAAACTTCACTATTCACCTATCACATCAAATCTCTCTCCTCGTGCATGGAACACTAGACGTGAGTAAATAAAAAACCTAATTATATGATTTTGATGTACACGATGAGACGAATTTTTTGAGCCTAGTTAAGTTATGGTAGGACAATGTTTACCACAAACAAACGAAAAATGCTACAGTGCACTATAGTGTCGGATGTGATATTTTTTAGAACCAACGGAGGGCCAGCAGCCCACCTGAAATTTTCATTCGGTGTTTTGGAGGCAAGCACGATGCCTCAAGCAAGAGTACATGGGGAGAGGAGAGCAGTGGGAGAAAACTAATTTACATTAATCAGGCCAAGGCACCAGCTATGAAGTGGATCGGTGTCCCTGAGGCGGGGGGCGCGAGACGCCCACAAATCAAGGTGCTTGCCCAGGAGACGAAGATGTCCTCAGCCGAGAGGTTGTGCGCCTCAAAGACCATAGCATTCCGGGCATTCCAGCTGGGGCAGCAACGCCCCAGCTCTAATGGTGGTGGAGAGCCCCTCGAAGGCGTCGCAGATCGAGGCGGGGTGAGGTTGTCCGGAGAGAAGACGTCCCCACACCAGGGCGAGGCGAGGGCACCCTACGAAGAGGTGCAACGTCATCTCCACCACCCCCGGGCAGAAGGGGCAGTCCGGGGCGGCCAGGACGCCGTGATGAAAGAGCCAGTCCCTCGTGCGGGTGCGATCGTGGCGGAGGATCTAGAAAAAGATCCGAACCTTCTTCGGCCCGTAGCAGTCCCAGTTGATGTCGGCCATGGGTGGCCCCCCCCCACCGGCGTTTCGGAGCAAGGCGTAGAAGTCCCCGGCGCGGGTTTACCCTGCCGCGACATTTTTATCAAACTTTTTCTTTTTTTAACTAAACACACCTAAAATTTCGCGGCTATGTGAGGGAGCGGACAGCGACAGCGTAGCAGCGGGAGGTGAAGAAGATTTTTGTACGGGGTTACGGGGTACACTGATACGGACATTCTGCCGCCTGATACACAGCCAAGCAGGAACCTGCATAGCGCACTGCGCACCAATGGCAAATCTTGATGTACTAGTTGAGTCCACTGAAGTCAAACCCCGAGCTATGTGAGCTCGGATACGCATCGAACTATTGTTGCCTTGTGCTCATCCAGCCTGCATTATTTCGGAGCGGATTCAGGCGGCTCCTCGCTAGATCCCGTCCGCGAAGGAGGGAATTGACCATCGGAAGCTGCCCAGATGGAGCCCCGGGAAGACGAGGCCCTCCGCCCCCAAGAACCCGCCGCCGGCAGCGGCGGCATCATTGGCAAATGCTGCGTGGCCTCCCCGTGCGGATGGCTGCTGCGGCTGCCCCGCGAGCTGCACTGGAGCTTCGTGCTCGCGGTCGTCACCGTCTACGGCGCCTGCCAGGGCGTCGGCAACGCCGTCGGCGGCGTCGCCGCGGGGTACTACTGGAAGGACGTGCAGCGCGTGCAGCCGTCGGCGGCCCAGTTCTACCAGGGCGTCACGGACGCGCCGTGGGTCGTCAAGCCCCTCTGGGGGCTGCTCACCGACGTGATCCCTGTCACCGGCTACCGCCGCCGCCCGTACTTCGTTCTCGCAGGTTAAAGATCTGAAATCTGAACTTGCTCGGTTCCATCAGATCGGTCGACCCAGCGCGTTATGCATCCTTGCCTTGAGATAATGCAGGTGTGACCGGCGTTCTGTCTATGCTGATGCTTTCCCTGCACCACGGGTTGGGGCTCATGCCGGCGCTGCTGGCTCTGACGACGCAGAGCGCGGGCGCAGCGATAGCCGACGTGACGGTGGACGCCGTGGTCGCTCAGAACAGCATCACGCACCCGCCCCTTGCTTCTGACATGCAAAGCTTGTGTGGGTTTAGCTCCTCTCTTGGGGCATTGCTTGGATTCTCCATCAGCGGCCTGCTTGTTCACTCAATGGGCTCTCAGGTAGTCAGTTGTGACATTTCTGGTAAATGATTGACATTGTTTGTTTCAAATAGTTAACTCTGACTGTCCTTATGGAAACACATGTCTTGTTCATGTTGTTCATAGGGTACCCTTGGCCTGTTAAGTATCCCGTCTGCACTGGTGCTCTCAGCTGGGATTCTGCTGAGAGAGAAACGTGCTGCAGAATTTGATTACAAGCAGGTTGAACATTTCTGGTGCCCTTGACATTTCTGTTTGCTTGAACTGTTGATGCAGCCATGGACAGTAATGCCACTTAAGATCTTGCTGAATTTAGGTTCACAAAAAGTTCTACAAAGCTATTCAGTCTATGGGGACAACACTGAAATGCCCTGAGGTCTGGCGGCCATGTGTATATATGTTTGTTTCTCACAATATGAGCCTGGATATTCAGGGAGGAATGTTCTACTGGTACACAGACTCTGTGGTTGGACCTGGTTTTTCTGAGGTATGCACACTTAATAGATGTCATCATTTCAAGGACTAAAAGACTGAAATTACAAGCTGTCGACTGTTAAATCCTTATGTGGAGGTTTTGTTTCATCTGAGTCCATTCTGTTCATATGTTTATCATCTGGTGCTATTCTGATTATCTAGCAAAACTACTAGGCACGCCTGCAAGCTACTACGGAGTACTACTTACTATTATTTATTTATTTTTGAATTTTGAAAAAAGACAGGTTACTACTTATAGCTTCTTTAAGTAGATGAACATGGCATTTTATGTTATCTTCTTATGGCTGAGCCTGAGCCACATAACTTCAATGTTGATGAGCAAAGCTTGACAAGATGACCCTGCCTAGTTGCTGAAATATTCTCTCTGTGTTTTCTAATGGTACTTTTCCATTGTTGTGCTACATAGATAATCTTGAAAATTCATTATTGCCTTTTACTACATGTTGTGCCAAAGGAACTTATGGAACACTTGCATTGGTACAGGGATATATTGGTCTCATTTTTTCAATTGGGTCAGTTGGTTCACTACTTGGAGTTTTACTATACCAAAGCGCCCTAAAGGACTATCCTTTCCGCAGCATGCTTTTATGGGGTCAAGTTCTGTCAAGTCTGGCAGGAATGTTCGATTTGGTGTTAGTGACCCGGCTAAACCTGAAAATTGGAATACCAGATTACCTCTTTGCGGTGGCTGATAACACCATTTTCCAAATGGTTGGTAGACTTAAATGGTTGCCACTTCTTGTGCTTTGCTCCAAGCTTTGTCCCCCAGGCATCGAAGGAACATTTTACGCACTACTTATGTCCCTACAAAATGCCGGATTGCTAATGTCTGCTTGGTGGGGTGGCCTGCTGCTGCACATGCTGAATGTGACTCGGATGGAGTTCAGTAACCTCTGGATCGCTGTCCTGATTAGAAACATTTTAAGGCTCGTTCCATTGACACTATTGTTTCTTGTTCCTCAAGGTGATCAGAACTCTTCCCTCCTGCCTGCAGAGATGCTTCAAGACAGTGAATCCACAGAAACTGTGAAGGGAGTATCGGTTGAATTCTCGGTCCTTGTTCAAGATGATTCTGGCTATATTTCTCCCAATATAGTGGCTGAGGATGAACAAACCAAAATGTTTGATGCAGCAATCGATGATGTGGAATCAATCCCTCTCGTCAATAAGAGTGGACAGACCACTGATTCATGATGCCTGGAATGTCATGATCGGCATATGATTCCACTAGTTGTCTGCTCGAGGATTTGTTCGTTGAAGATGGGAATACATTTTCATCGAACAGAGCTTGGATAATTCAATACTGAAAGGTGAAACGTGGAACTTTTACTGTTACAGAGGTGGTAGCGGTGATGAACAAGAGTTGGTTGAGCTCAAGCGTTGCCTGTTGATACACATACACAGTTTAGGCACTTCAACTACTAATTATATCACCATATAGTATATAGACATAGTGAGCACAGTCCTTCTGTTATAGAGATCCATTCTTTGGAACGATAGAGCAAGTTCTTTGGACCCCATAATAAGCAAGCAGAAATTGTAGTTATGCATTTGACAGTCATTTCCGATTCTTTGCTTAGCTGGTTGAGTTCGAAGATCTATCCTGTTGATAACTTTTTGTACGGCACAGCCGCTCGAACCATGTATTAACGGTACGGCACCGGGCGCTGAGACTATTCCGGTGTCCCTTCTCGAAATTGTCTACTACTACTTGTTTCCTTTGAATGAACCTGAGGCCCGACTGCATTTGATCTTGTGAGCATGGGAGTTTCGATAACTAACTGGCACCCACCAAATCATCATGATACACAGTCAGTCGGAACTCAGAAAGAGATGATTATCTGGAAGCTGCATTGTTCAGCCATCCACGATACAGCCAGACCGCCATGCAAACCGGATGTTTTACATCAAATACAGCTAAACCACATGTTTTACATCAAGCAATGCCAAACCGCCACAGAAATCTTACACGTACACACTCTAGGAGTTTCAAACCAGCCTGAAACGGCAATCGGGCACCTTGGTTCCCAGCTCACGCAGGCCAAAAGCCGGCGGTTGACCATGCCCTCCTACTGTTGCGCCAGCCGCTTCAGGTGCTGGAACAACTTCTGCTTTAACCACTGACGGTCATATGGCAGGAAAGCATGAAGGGAATCATCGTACCTGAGAATGCCATAAAGTTTAAGCGTGTCATGTGAGTAGCCGTTTTTCACCTTGATGATTTGACACTCTAGAAGCAAAGAAACATGTACTCACACCAGTGCACTGATGTCAGTCAGGCCATCGATGAAATTGTACAGGTCACTGATATCATAAGTCAAGTTCCTGATCATCGGGTTGATGTTCCTGATTTTCTTTTCATAAAGACCACAGATTCCTGCCATTTCACAGATGAATATGAGCCATATAACTGCTGAGCAATATCGTCGTATGGATAGCAAAATTGACAATTCCCAGGCCAAGTGCAATTTGGGAAAGTTGAGTAAGAGATGCATTTTAGAAGAACCAGGACATTCAGTTCATGTCATAATTGCCGCTTGCAGGAGAGGGAACACACTTTGGCAATTCTTACATTATTTTAGTCATATAGTCAGTTGAATATGTGAGCCTACATATCTTCGATGAATCGAAATATCTTTCATATTCTTCAAATAAAAACCAATAAAATTGAACACAAGCATTAATGTTTGGATCACAACAGTTTGCTGACTAACTGTTAGAGATAGCACACCATGTAAACAATAGGCAGAGCATAGGCTGTATGCAAAAGTCAAATGTTAAGAACCAGTAAAAGTAGAAGATGGTAATCTTAACCACCAATTAATACTGAGGCAAATAGACTATAGCTCTCTGATGAAGTTTTACTAGATACTATATCGGAGTATACCATTATCATTTACATAGCTGGAGAAAGGAAAGAATGCCATCATTTTAAAATCACTAACCATGTGAAGGAGATGCTTTAAACATAGGAAATAACTGAACCGTGTTACTGGTTCAAAATATGAACAACATTCAAGAATCAAGAAAGTTCAGCCATTACAAACAGACAGAAAATAAAGTAATTAATTCCTCGCAAAAAAATGAACTGTAAATGCTAGAGTGGCATTAGCATCTTAAACAAGAATAAGGGAAAGTGCAAGGTACCATCCAGTGAATGGTTAACTGAATCGAAGTCCATGAATGTCCTCGTCGCTCTGTTCTGCGACGGCTGCATGAGAATGATGGTATGCCTTCCTGCCTGCAAGAGCCTTAGCAATCAGATATAGACATTATGGTCAAAAGGAGTATCAGTTACCAAGTAGGCCTTGATGTCAAGACATTAAGAGCAAAACACAATTGATATTATCATGGCATTTTGCACAGAAAGGTTCGTTGAAAGAAGACATTGTTCATAATGAGTAGTAGGAACTAAAGAATAGTCTGCAATTTTTCTCAATCTTCACACACTGCGGTGCACCTTCGGGCAATCTCAACTGTGTCAAGAACTATCCAACTCCAACAGGGCAACAACCAGAAAACAAGATCCCAAAAAGAACAAATTGCATTCAACATCTAATCACGCCCATTTGATGATTGAGAAAAACCAACTAAGCATCGCAACTGCCACAAGCTGCCTGCGCTATGAGTACAGACTTCCACTAACAACCAAATAAACGGCAGGAGTAGCAAATGGGTGAAAATACAAAACAGCCCGAAGGCCGCCACTGGAGGGGCAGAGAGTTTAATTTTGGCAGGATTAAGATCGTCGTACCATGTCCTAGGCGCGGAAGCGCAGCAGGCGAATGCTATCCGGGGATCCCACCGCGATCCTGCAGAGTCCACCGACCAAACCCTAGCACGCAAATTTGCAGTCAGTCCGCTGCAATCCGAGCGCGGAACAAGTTAGCGGAACAGGTGGGGAAAGGTTTGCTTAGTCGAGAAATGGGGATTAAGATTACCGAGAAGCACGATTGCCGCCGATCCCCCCGCCCTCAACAGCTTGGTAGAAATGTTGGAGAGGGGTTGGTGGGGTTTGGGCGGCCGGGTGCCAGTCCCAACGGGAAGACTGCTTTCAGCGAGTAACCGGGGGTTGCGTACGAACGACGCAGGGAGGGAATAGCAAGCGGATGAAAGGCCTGAATGAAGGGGGCTCCTGCTCCTGAAGAATGATGAAGGGCACCTTATCAGTTTTTACCAATGGCAAAATCCTCACATCTTTAGCAGTTGCCAGTTTTTACCAATGGAAAATCCTCACATCTTTAGCAGTTGCGAGGCTGACGCTGTATGCCATGAGCATGTGCAGCCTAACATCGTATCTTCAGTTATCAGCTAGAAAATTCAGGGGCAATACGCCAATACCTCATAGACTAAAGCAGACCTTAGGGAGACCAAATCCTGAAAATTCAGCAGCAATACGCCAATATCAGAGACTAATGCAGACCTCTAGGGAGACCAAATCCTGACTCCTAAATAACACAATTCAGAGGCAATACGACAATACCATCACAGAGACTAAAGCAGACCTCCAGGGAGACCAAATCCTGAAAATTCAGGAGCAATACGACAATATCATCACAGAGACCAAGACTCCTAAATAACACAATATATTGTAACCGACAAAATATTCCAAAACCATAGTACATTGTTACAAAATGTGTAGTCACAGAGAAAGAACTAACAACATTTAAGAGGTGGACACAAAAACATCACAAGCCTTGTTCATCTAGGGTCCCAGCGAATTAAGATGGACACCCAAGAGCAAAATCCATGGCTTCTTTCTTTCCCTTCACTGTCGTCGAAACAATAATCAACACTCATCTGATCTCGCAAAATTATACAGCTCAAAACTGGCTGTTCCTCACATGTTTGGTACGAGTTCCTCGGACACCTAAGCTATAAGAGAATACACGATGCTGCCTCTCGCTAGATACAGCATCAGGAAAAGTTGACATAGGCCATAAGCTGCTGAGAGCCATTATTTCAAGAGGCTGTTGCACGCGTCGATGACAGCAGTGTGTGAACCCAAGATAGCCTGGCCTGATGGGCTTGCTTCCATGGTTTTCACAAAGGAGTTAAAAACTGCTTTACGGTAGAAGGTATCCTCCATTTTCTTTAAAATCTCTTCCATAGCTTCAAATCTCAAGCCATCTGACAAAGCCAGACGAGCAATAATTTCACCAAATTGTGTTGGAGCTTTAGGAAGATCAATACCAATGTCATCCAGCAGAGCACCATATAGCAAGCATCCAGTTTCCAGGTCTTGACTCTTGAAAATTTTCTTTGTGTACAGATGCTCCAATAGCCTTACAAGAGGATCAACAAAATTGGTTCCTTTATCTAGGGCAAGATTGATAGCTTCCTTGACAATTTCAGGGTAGTAACCAGGACTCTGCAACTCCTCAATACATTGTTGTGCTTCATCCAAAATACGGATACCAAAATACTCCTCGAGAAGAGACACTGTTTTCTTCTGAAGCTCAGCAGAGTTCCCCTTGGGAGCACTTGTTGGTTTATCAGGGACAGGGGCAACAGGTGGAGCTGCACTTACTGGTTTTGGAGATGGTGTGGTTTGAGTTGGTGTTGGACCAGCAGTAAAGCTGGAAGGGCGAGATGGTGGACCACCAGGTCCCAAAAGTGCACTCTTGCCCATTAGTGCAGCTCCACTGCCTTGAGGAAGAAGCCTGGAGTTAATAGATGATGCCTTGTGAACTGTTGATGGCTTATTAAGCAATGGAGTCTGGTTGCGAAGTGAGTCGCCTCTTGGCATTGATCTAGAACGCGGAACTTCCCAGTTATCGTTATCTAACCCAGGCATTCCAGGCATCTTTCTTGACCCAGGCATTCCAGGCATCATACCTCCAGTTCCTGGCCGATTCATTGGAAACCCTCCAGGCGAAAGGGGCCCTCCAGGCGAACTACGGCCATTCCTAATGGCTGCTGCTGCTCCAGGTCGCAATCCAAGATTCTTTTCAGCCTCAGAGTGAATTTCACTGATTGTCTTAGCCTTAATCTGAAAGTCATAAACAGCATACATCTCAGAACAATTTTACAAGGGAACTGAAAGTAGAAATAAAATCATATCACTATGCCTTTTGACCATTCTACAACATATGGTCTCAAGAATGTCCAGTCAAAGTGATGTATCAATATGACATTCAATCATTAACTTCAGCACAATCCAATGAAAATAACATTGATGCCATTGCTTACGATATAAAAGAACCTAAGCACGCTTACGATCAAGGCATTGATGTCATTGCAAATCCAATGATCAAAGTAGAGTGATTTTTTTACCTCCTCCCGTCGAGGCACCCAGCTATTCATTCGGAGATCGATAACATTGCGAACCATGAACCTCAATCGTGGTGCAAGTTGAGGGTTTGTTGTTAGCTCCCTCAACTGCATGAAGTAAGTATCGTTGATTCGCCGAGACTTTGGGTTCTCATCAAGCTGTTTACCAATCGTATTGAAGAAATGACAGATAGCTTCAACATCTTCCTCTTCAGGACATGGCTTTTTATCAGGTCCAGCCCCCAACAGCTCCTGCATATGTAGAATGGATCAGAAGAGTTCACTGAATTATAAAGGTACTGTTGTTAATTCCTGGTACGTACCATAACAATGTGATGAACTATCTTCTCGGGAACCATTTTTTGCTTCAGTAGCTCACCAATTAGCCGAATATTTCCAAGTGTTCTAAGTTTGACTAGCCGTTCTTTGTCCCTTCTCTCCATCTCTTGGTCAGGGCCAGTTAATTTTGCAATCTCAGCTCTTAGGCTGCTGGCGCCTTCAAAGGCTTCCTGACAATTGTTCAATAGCACACGTTTGAAAGTGATCTCTTTACCACCTGGTTCTTCAGAAGGGAATGATGGGAGCTTGTCATTGAGATCAGAACAAAGTTGAGCATACATCGGGCAGAAGGTGGGCTCAAAAACTGCCTTCTCAAATATGAGAGAGATAACATCCTGAATCAAAAGTAGAAGATATGAAAATGTCAGAAAATAGAAAGCGATAAAAAGATAAGGACATACCGACTGCTGAAAGTTCCAACACGGGCAGGGGTAAGGGAACTTCTAGGCAGGATGAAACAAACCTTCAAAATATCAGCAGTAGTGATTCCAGCCTCCATTAGTTGACCCTTGAGTAGGTCGAATTTCTCCGGTGTAAGTTTGTTCAGTATACTGCACAATTAAGCGTGATTAAACAACAAAACAATGGACAAACAAGAACTGGGAGAGTTTAATTTTATACATAAGACCAACAAACATCACACTTAAATAACCAATCAAAAACGCATAATCAATATATTACCCTTTCACTGTCTTCAAGACTCTCTCTTTCTCTGAGAGATTGCCTCTTCGGGCTGACCAAGGTACTTCAGCCTTAATAAGAGCAGGGGTAGGGCCAACCTGGAATTTGTTAAAAAACAAAAGATGATTATCTGAAGTACATGAAAACAACAGAGTAACAGACATGTGCAAAATGGCTAGGCCGCTCAACATACATGCAGAGTTTATGTAACAAATAATGCAATATGTAATGCTGAAGGCATACAACTATCAGCTTTCAGTTTACTTGACTTGGCCAAGTGTTTGTTTTGGTTACAATTTGTTTCAGAACAACAGCTTTGTGCCATTTAGATGCCCAACATTCATGACTAAGATATACGCATAACAAAATAGGGCAATAAAACATTTCAATAACAAAGAAAAACGTAGTGTGCCAAATATAAAGAGGAAACCTAATTAGCACAGGAGCATAATCAAAATGCAAGCAAAACACCAACTAACGAAATAATAAATTAGGACAGCAAAAATGACTAGAGCTATACTCTTCATCCTGAAGGTACCTGAGCTTTTGAAGCAAACTGGGAGCTCAACTGATCTTGCTTGTTAACGTGGCCTTGTTGCCTACCGCTCGACGCATATGCTTCTTTAGCCTCACGAATATTGTCCCAAGATTTCTCCTCGTTGGCTGGAGGTGGTTGTGCTGTGCGTGCACGCCAATCACGGTTGTCAGCCTCAGCATATCGATTGTGTGTTTGTGTCTGGGCTGGGGCTTGGCTTTGCACTTGAACCTGAATAACAAAGAACTACTGTAAGGATAACATAAGGAAATGTGCAGAATGAGATATTTTTTTATGGTTTAAGCAAAACAATGCCGTCAACTGTTTAGCAATGTAGGATAGCAAATCGAAGATAATGAGGAGCTCACAGTTGACTCATTGCGAACCCAGCTCTGGTCTTCACCGTGAAGCTCTACATCAATCTCTTGCTTGATTCTCAAAATGTCCTCTGGGACATCAGCAATCTGTCAAGTGGGAGAACAATAAGTGCATATAAAAACATCAAGAAGAGAGGTAGACCAACTAAATATACTGCATGATGCAGTCAATGTCAGCCTCAGTTATTTATAATCATGAAGTTATCCAGTGTTACATGAAATGTTTTCCCCAAAAGTGGTAACCAAGTCACTGAAATTGGCAGAGCTGTAGCATACAGGTCAATGTCTAGACTCATAGCCTTTTCAGTTGTCATCCTTCCAGATTAGAATTAGCTGTATTGGGGAGGAAACTAGGGCCTACAACATTCAAATAAAACAAGCTACCTAAAAACTACTGACCAGAGAAGTTTAATCAACTAAAAGGTGCCCTGCCATAACTTTATAACAGTAACATGTGCAACTTCACCCTCATATACTGCGAATGACTATCACCATCCTGAGTTTACTCTCGGTTGAGAAATGTATGTCATTTTGTTACTGCACTGTCTCCATAAAACTTTCAAGGAAATATAATTTTCCATGTGACATGTTCATAGCATCTGATAACAATAAGTACTTCTAATGGAATGGTTATTGAAACCATTTACTTGCATTCAATCTAGAGACTTAAAAGGTCAAAATTGCCATTTGAGTATTTGACTGGATATACTTAGTGAAATACACTTGCAAAAGGAGTAAGTAGTATTTTTCAACGCATATATGCTCCTTTTTGCCATAGTGCAACTGTAAGAATATTCTACAAGCATAGCTGCTATATTCAGACATGTCAAACTACATTACAGGCACTACTCATTAAAAATAAAAAAAATGGCACATCTAATGAGACATACATAGCAAATCCTCGGTAAAGAAACTAACTATATGAAGCATCTGACATTAACAATTACCTCACGGAGTTCAAGAAGTTGATCTCTTGTATAACGAACACGCTCACGTGGCTCGAAATGTGAATCACCAATCTGCAACAAAACCATGTCAGGGTAGCACGGGCAAGTTTGCAAATTGAACATAACAGCAGTATACAATACATGATATAAATTTGAGCTAAACAAAACAAGTGAACAATGTAAACAAGTCTTGCATCCTACTCAGCTCAGTACGGGTTCATATGAGATAGATAAACAAGGAAAGCCAGGTTCAACTAACAACTTAGGCACACCATATCTTACCCCCCACAAACCACATACAAGGAAGTGAAGCCCTGAAGGTTGAAACCCATGAGCACGGGCATCTCATGCATCAGAATCTACCAAATCGCATCCCAGCTACGAGTATCAATCCTTTGCACATCACCACCTCATAAAACCTCATTAAATGGCGTGACGGCTACTAAATCTTCCCGTATCTGACAGCTATACAGCACGCCGCACAGAAACAAACCACATACAAGGAAGTGAAGCCCTGAAGGTTCAAACCCATGAGCACAGCACCTCATGCATCAGAATCTACCAAATCGCATCCCAGCTACGATTATCAATCCTTTGCACATCAGCACCTCATAAAACATCATTAAATGGCGTGACGGCTACTAAATCTCCCCATATCTGACAGCTATACAGCACGCAGCACCAAGACACGGCCCTTCTACAATTAACGCCGCCCCCTAACAACGAGATCCAATCGTTTCCCCCGGATCTCCGACTCCCGCCCCGCCGTAGACCAATCGAACCCGCTACGGACAGTAAACACATCCCCTCAGATCGAGCGCGCCTCACCTTGGAGATGCCGGATGCGCCCCCGCCGTGCGGGCGGAGGAAGTCGGTGGAGCCGGAGGTGGCGGTGGCGAAGGCGGGGGAGAAAAGGCGGCCGGCCCTCGGGCCGCCGCCGCCGCCGGGGCGCAAGCTGATCACAGGCTGATCCGGCTTCATGCTTCGGGGGAGAGAACCCGACCAGGAAGCGAATCGCGCGGGGGTCGATCGAGGAATCGGCTAGCGCGCGGGGAAAAATCGCGGAGGAATCGAAGGTGGTGGTGAGGGTAGGGTGGGAGGGTTCCGTCTGCGAGAGGAGGAGGAAGGGAGGCGTGGGCGACGGGAGGAGGTGGGGTTTTATAGGTGGAGCTAGGGCTGTGGGGCTGTATCGTAGTTTCTTGCGGGCGGCGAGGGTAGTTTCGTGATGGCGTGCAAGGTTTATGTGGAAAGGGTGGCTTTGGGCCCCGCCTGTCGGGCTATGCTAGTAGTGGCGGTGGTAGGTAATGACGCTTCTGGGCAGGTGAGGTCAGGGTATTTGCAGCTGGGTACCCCGCGTTCCGCTGCACAGTGATGCTATACCTCGTCTCCAGACAGTTGACGTAAGTTGAGACAGGTAACGTACTGTTACAGTAAAATGCAGCAGAATTCAGCAAACTTTCTCTATCGGACAAATAAATCATATATAGCCAATTCGCAGAAATGTAAAGGCTTCATTGGAACATATGAATTTTGCAGCAATTCCACACGAGTTTGATTCCCATATGATTCAGTGATTTGAGAAATATATTCTTCAAGCAGATACTAAATACTGAACATTTGAAAGGGAGAATAATGAAAGTTTGAGCTGCGTCCCTGGTCGTGAAATTTCCAAGGGTGCCGATTGAAGATAAGTCGAGAACTCGATTAACCTCTTACTTCGTAGTAGTAGTATGTTAGTGAACGAGTTCTAGACCTTTTAGAGACAGGACATGTATGAAGAAGCCCACTGGATAGAAGAATAATACAGAATCTCCACGTGATGATAAAATCCTTTCCAAAATGCTTAAAACCACACTCCTTAAATGGACCGAAAGATTTTCCTTCGCCTAGCCCCGCCCATTCCAGCCCGGCCCGCATCAGCCTTGTTCTCATCAAGCCCATAACAAATACAAATACCATCAGCCCATCACTATCCAGACGCAGCCCACACCGCACTTTCTCGACCGCGCCCCCAACAGCCCAGGCAGCAGGCATCCCCGCCTGCCGCACGCAGTCACGCACACCGCGACGTCACCACTGCCCCAGCTCACGCCCCGGGCGCGTCGACGTCGCAGGGCTGGCTCGCGCACGGCGCACGCGAAGCTCCCCTATGCCAGGCCACGTCTTCGCGGTCTCGCCGTGCCGCTCGTGTCTGGCGTGGCGAGCGTCCAATGCGCCGCACGCCTCTGGCGGCTTGCGCTACCGCCGTTAATTAGCGCGTGCCGCCGCGTCGCCGGAGTTCACCTCGCCGCGCGCGCTCGCGTACACCAGCCCGCGCGCGTCCCGATTCGCCGAAGCTTGCTGCCCCCAAGCGTAAGTCTCTGTTTTTTCTCGCGCCCCGCTGCTGCACGCCGCAAAGCCATGCCACGTCTTGCTGAGCGGCAGCCAAGGTCAGCAGCTCCCGGAACGAGCATGCGCCAGGGTAACGATACGCACGTGGCATCTCCCTGGCCTTTGCTTGTGCGTTCTACTGTTGCCTTGTTAGTCGATATATCTGTTCATCTATATAACCTATATAATTGGTACCCACTAACAAGCATGGTTAGATTTCTCTCAACATGCAACCATTCCACATCACCATCCACTATGCACCATGTCACTATCCACTATAAGCCATGTCATCATCCATTAAACCATCTATTTATTCTTCAACCGATTTTCTATGACCACATTTTTATGAGTAGCAATTACAAATTACAGGAGTAAAAATTACATTTATGATCAATTCATACTTCCATATATAATGTTTACTAAAAAAAGTTGCAATGCAATCACTTTGGTGTTTATACTTTCACATTTCACTTTAAAATTTTGTTTAACAAATTCCGCAGCAACCCGCGGGGTATCACCTAGTTTTGAATAAAGACGACACCCTGATTAGGAAATACACCATCCTGTTCTACGTCAGTGACGTGTGAGATGTGGTTTATTGTCCTCCTCCTTGTTTGAAAGCGGCAAATAGTCGGACATAAATCGAAAGACGACACCCTGATTACGAAATACACCATCCTGTTCTACGTCAGTGACGTGTGAGATGTGGTTTATTGTCCTCCTCCTTGTTTGAAAGCGGCAATAGTCGGACATAAATCGACCTCTTATAAACCGGTGCGGTACGAGTCTTATCTCCACGACTCCACGCCATAATGAACCTTGCACGGCAGTTCATGCGTGAGATGACGACGGCTCCGCAACTGCAAGCATGGCTCCTGCTGCTCCTCCCTCTCGTCCTCTTGCTCGCGCGCTACTCGCTGGCGCGGTGGATCCGTGCCAACGCGCGAGGGACGGGCGGCAGCGGAAGCAGCAAGAAGACCACCGCCGCCTCCCGCCTTCGCCTCCGGCGCTGCCGGTGCTCGGCCACCTCCACCTCATCGGCTCGCTCCCCCACGTCTCCCTCCGGAGCCTCGCCAGGAAGCACGGCATGGACCTCATGTTCCTCCGCCTCGGCGCCATGCCGGCCCTCGTCGTGTCGTCGCCGCGCGCCGCCGAGGCGGTGCTGCGCACGCACGACCACGTGTTCGCGTCCCGGGCGCGTTCTCTCGTCGCCGAGATCGTCATGTACGGCCCCTCCGACGTCGGCTTCTCGCCGTACGGTGAATACTGGCGGCAGGCGAAGAGGCTCGTCATCACGCACCTGCTCAGCGCCAGGAAGGTGCAGGCCTTCCGCCGTGCCCGCGAGGAGGAGGTACTGAGGTTAATTAATGCGGTTTTTCCACGAGTACACAATTTCTTTTAAAAATAATGAACCCCACTTCTACTGGCTCCACATCGTGGAATTGGCTTCGAGATAAACTTGAAAATTTAGCGGGTGAATACTCTGTCTTTATACGGTGAAAAACTGAAAATATATATGTGCCACAGGTGAGCAGCGTGATGGCCAAGATCGGCGAGGCGGCGGCCGCGGGCGCGGTGGTGGACGTGGGGGAGCTGCTCAGCTCGTTCACGAACGATCTGGCATGCCGCGCCGTGATGGGCAAGTCCTTCCGGAGCAATGGCCGGAACAAGCTGTTCCGGGAGCTCGTCGCCGACACGTCCCTGCTCCTGGGCGGCTTCAACGTGGAGGAGTTCTTCCCGTTCCTTGCTCGCTTCGGCGTGCTCAGCAAGGTGGTGCGCGCCAAGTCGGAGAGGCTGAGGAGGAGGTGGGACGAGCTGCTGGAGCCGCTGATCGATGACCACGAGAGGCAGCACGATGCGTCGACGGCCGGTGATCGCTATGATGACTTCATACATGTCCTGCTCTCCGTTCGAGAGGAGTACGGCCTCACGAGAGAGCAGATGAAAGCCCTTCTGCTTGTAAGTATTCCAACTTCTAACCGAAATTTATCTAATTTTTATTTAAGTCGACTGACGTCGAGTAAATATGCTTTTTTATATGATGAAGGTGATCTTCGGTCTCTAAACCAAATGTACCGTAATTTTTAGTTCAATACTAATTTGTAAGTTATTAACAAAAAATTATGCTTAAATGAAGTAAAGAGGCTGACAAAATCATTCATCCACCAAAATGGACGAAACACTATTCTTACGTACCAATTTTAATGGATAGGTAAAAATAGAGTTTATTTTTTACAATAAAAACGCAAATATTTTAGTGAGGATATATCTAGTGCAAGTGACAGTCAGATGCAGTTTGATAAACATATATGGGCGTACATTATCCTAACATCTGACATATTCAGATTTTTTACCAGTTTAGAGTTTTATTAGATTTTCATATGATGAAGGTAATCGATCCTCAGCCTCAAAACGAAATCAAATTTTCGTTCCAACGAGTGGACAAAACTCAATTTTCGTCCATTTAGCAACTCAATTTTCTTCCTTTTAGCATACAAAAATTCTAAATACAATCTTTGTCTACCTATTGGATGAAAATTCAAGCTTTCATCTGCCTGTTAGATGAAAACTCGTTTTTCACCATTTTTATATTTTTGTAAATAATCCCATTAGAATAGTTTTGCAAATAACCTATGGAATGTTTTAAAATAAAAGATGACCAAAAATATTTCAGTGAGGATATATCTAGTGCAATTGATGACAATCAGATCGAGTTACATATGCACAGGACGTGTTTTTCGCTGGAATAGAGACATCAGCTGCGGTACTCGAGTTCACCGTAGCTGAGCTCATGCGGAGGCCACACCTGATGAAGAGACTACAGGCTGAGGTGAGGAGCTGCGTCCCCCAGGAAGAAGAATATGTCACCGAACCTGACCTAGACAACATGACATACCTGAAGGCTGTAATAAAAGAGTCACTCCGGTTGCACGATGTGACTCCGGTCATTGCGCCGCATCTATCCATGGCTACCTGCAACATCGATGGTTATACGATCCCTGCTGGGGTACAAGTCTTGATCAACTCTTGGGCCATCAGTACGGATGCTCGCTTCTGGGGGTATGATGCCGAGGAGTTCATCCCTGAGAGGTTTATCGGCAACGGCAGTGCTGCACATGTTAGCTTCAAGGGTAATGATTTCCAGTTTTTGCCTTTCGGGTCTGGACGAAGAATATGCGCTGGAATGAACTTCGGGATGGCCACCGTAGAGATAATGCTGGCAAATTTTGTGTTCTGTTTTGACTGGGATTTACCGCCAGGGAAGGAGAGACATGGCATTGATATGACAGAAGTGTATGGGCTAGTAGTGAAGCGGAAAGAGAAGCTTCTCTTAGCCCCAAAATTTCGTGTACATTAGAATGTTGCGTTGGGAGCGCTACAATAAAAGTTGCGTTTCATGGGAGGAATCTGTTCATATGCCACATGATCATTTGCAATAAGTTTATACGAGTGTAAAATGCATATGGATTTTAGGAAAAATAATTGATCCCGGGATCACTGTAAAGACCCTCACTTATTTTCCATATATTATTTTTTTTACCATTTCATTTTTTGAGTGTATTGTATCAATTTCTGGATAAATAAGTTCATCTATTGCGCATGCTTTTTATGTTGTTATGTATGGGAAAAGTTAGGAGAATGTTTGTTTATGAATCCAAAAGGGTTGCGCCCCCTAGTGGTTATATTATCTATACTATACTATAAAGAGAATTAGAATTGAAACTTTTCTCACCAACAAAAGGCCCACCCCCACCTATACCCCCCTCACAGAGGACCCACCTGTCAATAAACTAGGACGACGAATTAGACTAAAACACCGCTTGCTCTATCACTGTCTCTTATACACATCTCAATAAATTAGAGAGTTTTCTCCATATAAATAAATGCCAACTATCATGAGTTTTGAAAATACCTAAAGCTCTCCATACATGAGAGAGCGAATATAAAGTATTTTTAAAGCGCTTTACACTAAAGTGAAGTGATATTATTTTAGTACATACATGTTATCAATAAACGTGCGTGCCGCACGTGCGTTCTTGCTAGTATATTAAAAACATAAAATATTTACAAGAAGAAAAATTAAGACGGAATTATCCAAAAAACAAATTTTTATAATGGAATTACCTAAAAAATTATGTAGATGTTGTTAAAAGAGGAAAATAAACTCTCTTTTCTCGATGGAACATTAGAGCAAACAAGTTCCGGAAAACCACTTTACTTTTCGCAATGTTGGCGGGATTTTTTTGAAGATCATGTCATTTCTTGACAACCATACAGTCCAACTCATGGGAATGACGATCTCCATGTAAAAAGGTACCGCCAATTGCACTATAAAACTTATCAAACTTGCCACTTTAATTCTCAAACTTGTCACAATTTAGAAGCATATATTTGTTTTTTCTATGTATCTGCGATTTGGTATATCTGGTGTCACACCCCAAATTTTCTAAATTTGGGATGTGAATAAATAAAATAAATAAATACAATGAATAAAACAATATATATATATATAAATTTATAAAGTTTATAAAATTTTATAAAATTTGGAATGGTTCTATTTAATTTATAAAATTTTCCAAGGCTTAAATAATTAACAGGGAATGTAATATATATATAATATAAATATATGTATTCATGGAGATCTACGCC
>OAMR01000183.1:1204089-1217875 GCA_900205405.1 Echinochloa crus-galli | reverse complement strand
GAACGGACCAAGAGATGGCACGACAAAAGGATTAAGGTCAAAATGTTCAAGCCGGGAGACAAGGTTCTTGTTTTCAACTCCCGTGTCAAACTTTTCGGTCACGGGAAGTTTGGAGCCTTCGTTTCCAGGATACGCTGTATACTCTGATAGACTCGTAAGTCATTTATATAGTTTATTGTACGTGATACTGCATCTTTTATTCACTACTGGTTTACTGTATGTATGAAACTTGATCCTGGCATACATACAGTGTACACTCGGTTTGTTTTCTAAAATCGGGTGTGACATCTGGTAATCTGGAACCAGGTATATTTTGGTACTTTGTTAATAGTTTATAACGTTTGAGGTAATTAATCAGAAGCAATTATTTTCGACACTGAGTAAACATATTAGAGCGAGTCTACCAAGTCGATTGTTGGAGAATTTGCTTTCTTGTAAGAATTGATAAGATGTTTCAATTCCCTTTCGATCAGCATATATGTCTCATCTCACGATTAAGCAATTATATATCCAGATTGCAGCGCAGTGGTAGAAATAACCAGGCACACATGCACAACGACGTACGTGCCCGCGCAAAGCGTGACAGGTCCAAAATAAAATTCCACGGATGACGAACGTGTATTGCTCGCTGCTGACGAACGTGTACAGCGCGCATATGGCATGTTTTTTTTTACAACTGTCAATTAGGACCTGGATATGTTTGGATTTTTTTTCTTTGTTTTCCCTAAAAAAACCGTCAGTCATGGCATGCTAATTTTAGTGCATTTACGCGCCCAGTCGGTGGCGCCTCCGCAGAAGGTCCTGGTGCCAGACCGTCTGTTGTTGCCATGGTTCTTGGGGAGTTCACTGTCGTCGTTGCCAAGCTTAATTGCCGATCGAGACTCGGTTGCTGCCCATGCCGCTACCACTGTATACGAGACACGAATTGTAATTGAGACATAGACTGGTTTATCATTACTTAAGGAACACGACAAAAACTGTTAGTCTGTTAGCATATAAAGTCATAGAAGTAGTTAGGGTGCCATGGTGCATAGACTTTTTTTTTGTACTAACTTCGATGTTAGCCTGGACCATTCTTTTCTTTTTGGATAGGAGAGGCGGTGTCACCGGGGATTTGCATATGGTCAAGGACACTGTTTGCTTGGTTGATAGCTGATGTCACCATGCCTGTTCTGGATAGGGATATATGGATTCTAGTTGAATCAATGGTGACCAAGCAACATATTTTTGTTTCAAGAAAAGCTGAAATGGCCACGAGGCATATGGTTCAATATAAAAGTCGTGAATTGTCCAGAATGGTCTCTGCTGTACCCATAACTTTTTTATTGCTGTGATGAACATTCATTCGTCCTGTTCGTTTGGCTGGTGGCTGGTGGCTGGCGCTGGTTTTTGCTGAGAGAAAAACACTGCTGGCTGGTTGGTGGCTGGTGGCTGGCGCTGGTTTTCGCTGAGAGAACAACACTGTTGACTCGCTGGAAACAATCCAAACGAACAGGGCGAATGATATGATCCACTCACATTTTATAACCCATTTGCCAGAGCGATTTCAGTTTCTTTTTTTTGGCGGGTAAGAGCCATTTCAGTACTTAACAACCGTTTTCTGTACCATACGCCATATTCTCCAAAGCTACTAGGCCACGTGAGATTATAGATGAGGAGCCTTATCACGTACGGAGTAGGCACCAATAGGTGTAGTACTTTTCAATGCTAGTTGGGATTCTTAGTTGCTAATGTAATTTTGAGTAAATTGCACCTATCGTACAATAATATGTATGCTTGTATTATCTTACTTTAACGAGTAGTAAAATTTTCTTGGCAGCCAAAAACCGCCAAGAAAAGCACCAAAACCGTCGAAAAAATGATAGGTGTAACTGACTACCAAGCAAAATGTGACAAAAATAGAGAGACAAGAAAATTCAATTATCTTGGCTATTGGCTGTCGAGGATGTATACTTGGCAGTTTGGTCGCCAAGAAATTTAGGACAATGGTAAAATCTTCAACGTGCCAAGCAAATGTTATAATCGCCAAGTAAATAGCTTTTCTTGGCATCCGACAACTGTCAAGGAACAAGAGAAATGCATACATACGTGATCATGTGAAAGTACTTATTCAGCCTCTAAAGATTAAAATATTTGAGCCAATGAAGAGTTTGGAAGGGGTTTACATCTATTAAACCATTTACGTCGAAGTTGCCTGGCACGATGGTAAAATACATCTACATAGAGTGTATGTAACCGTATATGTACATATTTAACAAGTGCATGTATCCATTTGCACGATGACCAAAGTGATACAAGTATACAAGTCATTATATGTTGGGTGAAACTTACCTTTTATTTCTCTCTCTAAAAAAGTCCTCTTATTAGGGATTGCTTCCTATTTGAAAAATATATATAAAGAAAGGCCAAAACGTAAAACATTTGGGGAAAATCAGAAAATCATATAAATCTTGTAGTGATAGGAGCGCAGTGAGCGTAAAAATGACTTGCTCAAAAGAAGAAAAAAATGAGTGTGAAAATCCATAAGTAGAAAATCCAGGGATTTTAGAAATGGGAGATGTCGGATAACTTATGATCCAAACCCTGATGGTACCTTACCGCATTCGCCTCATGCAGTAGACACACAATCATATGGAGTAGTAGACAAGCACAAGATATAGACGGAGCTTATGTTGTTTGTTGTAAATCGATCATATTCATATTACAGTACATTGATGCACCAAAATTGTCGGACATGTCATGAGCCCGTTGTTGTATATGCAAGAAGTGCTGTATAGTACTCCGTATGTGTGTAGTAGAAAACACTATAAAGTAGAAACGACAACGTAAGTATATACGGCCCTCGAATGTAGAGATCGAAGGAGATTGGCCGTCGTATATAGTTACATCGATATCTGGATATAAAGATCGGTTTTCTATCGTCTAAAAAGAGATCGTCTCGAGAAAGTGATATCGCTCAGAAGCCACACACACACCGTCGGGGAAATGTACGATTAATTAGAGAGTTTTTTTTGTACAGTTGATAGCTTGCGCACATAGGATAGCGTGCTTGACAACTGATGATAGAAATCAGGATCGAGATGTTTCGGATTTATTTTCTTTTCCCCATCGTCAAAGTCGTGACATGCTAATTTAGCGCCGGTCGGTGGCGTATACCTGCAGCCCTCCCAGTCCCAACCGAGAGTCCGAGACATCCTCGCCCCGTTGCACACTTGCACCCGAGGAACGCCGCCTCGCTTGTCAACTGACACTGACAGCTGCCCTCCCCGCAAAAGCTCGCGCCATGGCACGGCAGGACGCGCTTCGCCGAGCTGATGGCCCCGCCCAAAGGTATGTAGGCCAACAGCAACAGGGCACACGCCCATCGAAAATTCGAGGTGTTGGACACATTGCTTGTCTGGTGTTGTTGGCCGCAGCACCGAACAGCGCTTAATTAATCGATCAGACTCGGACCGACCACTCCTGTAGCGTCCCAGCAGCACGATCACCCATACCCTTCAGGCCACGTACACTAACGCAACTGAAGCCGATTCGACAGAGGCTTGGTAATTTCCCGTGGCACCCATTGTCATGCAATTCACATTCACCCCTCTCCCCTCTCGCAGACCGGCACACGCAACGGGAATGACAATGCTTGCTGGAGCCGATTGTTGCGCTGGTCGCCTCATTTTGAGTTTTTAACCAACTCCAAAAGCCGACTTAGAGATGCAGAAGCCTGTCCTACGTGAATCACGTGTGCACATGTGCTTGATCGTGTCCCTGTTCTACTGTGGCTCTCTATATATTTTGGAAGCGGCAAGAGTTGGAGATATACCAACCTCCATTACACATGATCGATCATGCGCCATAAACCGGAGCGCGGTACGTGCACCATTTCACCGTCATGGCGAACCTAGCAGAGCAGTTCGTTCATATGAGATGTCGACGGCTCCATGGGCATGGCTTCTGCTCCTCCTCCCTCTCTCATTCTTACTCCCACACCACTGGTGGTGTGGGCAGCGCCGTTCGGTGCCAACAAAGCGGGGATAGTAGAAGAGTGCCCTTGCCGGTAAAAAAAAAATGAACGAGATTGTGATCATTGACTTTGAGGCGCACGATCTAGCTGATTAACATGACCACATTCTGTTGACAAAAAATGAACAGACTGTGTAAATTGTGTAATCTTACAGTGCATGAACAGTATCGACTGGTGCACTCGTCCCTCCTTCCCCCAATGTTTGGACGGGGCTGAATACCACTGCTTAACTTGCAGAGTTGCAGTAGCAATAGCAACAGCTGCTGCATCGGCCAGATCCTTTAGATTGAGATCCGGTAGTAACTGCTACTGCATATGTGATCTGAACCATTCACCTGAAGAAAGCGAACGGATACGATTAAGTGCTACAATACACATGCTACACAGTATTTTGCGCACCATAATATCCCTACGGTGCATGAACAATACCGAATGGTGTGCTCATCCCGTCTTCTCCCTGCATCTGGGCCCAGGCTGTATAGTAATACTGTTTAACTTGCGGTGATAGTAGCTACTGCACCGAATCCTTGTCGCTGTTGCAGTGCATCAACATGTTTACTTTGCTTTGAACCTTTCCTAGAATATACAACAGCCCAAAATGTGGCATTGGTGGCTGATGCTTTAATTTCAACAAGGTTGCAAGTTGGAACCGATGCAGCCATGCAGGTGACGTTGCGTGCCAAGGTTAGACCGAGCCGCCGAGGAGAGAGCGTCAGGAATCAGGATGGCGATGAACTCACGGAGACCCGTTCAGCCGTTTGCGTGCTGAACATAATATTTTAGCTAGCTAATATAATATTTTTATTTTTTCATAAAAGAGGGAAGAACTATCTCTTAATCAAGAGATAGTTTTTGAAAATTTGGTAATCAAGAGATAGTCATATACACAAAATTTGAGATTATGTGAGTATGATGTGTGAGGTCATTTATATTATGAGCTACTCCGTATGTGTTAAAAGCTAGATCATTAAATAAGTTGTCTGTTAGGGCTTCTTTGGCAGCGCGCTCTCCCGCCAAAATCCGCGTCCCTTCCCCGGGAAATCCGCCCGACCTATGTAGGCCGGGCGCGCTTCCCCTGGGAACCCCGGGAAGCTAGGAGCCAAACCAGCCCTTAGAGTTTTTAGAAGGCCTGATGCGGCTGGAGTTTTTAGAAGGCCTGATGCGAGCAAACATGAACAGAACGAAGGACAGAGGAGTTGCACCCGAAAGGAAATGGTTCACCAGAAGTTCTTTTTGGAAACGAACGGGAGGCTGAAATTGCCCAAACCTCTCAAAGCCCATTTCCTAAACAAAAAAGGACTTGGGAGAGAAAGCCGACTGTATGCAGTCCCAAAACATGAATTGGGCTGGGCTTTGCCAAATTCAGGCGGAGGCTCCCCGAAGCTAAAACCGCCGTCATGCTCATGCTGATCAGTGATCACACAGATGGGCAACACGGAAGTTCTCAAAAAAAAAAAGATGGGCAACACGGTAGCGGAATGTGTGCAGTACGTGTTGAACTTGGTTTTTGAACTAAAACTAACAAAGTGCAGACAATTATTTGGCATGACAAAATATAAAATCCAATTGGATCCGAGTGACGCCTAGCCCAATAGATGGTCAATCGACTTCCCCTTCTTTATCAATAGGGAATGAAAGCCGGAGTTACCGTCATTTGTGCAGTGTTTACAGTAGCAATTATCAAATACACAAATACAACCAAAGTACGCAGTAGCAAGTTGACAAACCTATATTTATTCTTGCAAACAATTACAAATATTGCTGAATTCGTACTTATCGCTTCCACACCAGGCCATTTCTCACGAGCCACGCGCGTCCGCGGTGCTCAATGGAACGGAACCTTGATCGAGATCAAGCCGCTCTGTGATCTTGTCACGCAGGCAGCAGGCCAGTACACTGGCAGAAACCACCCACTGAACCTGTGTTTAGTTCCAAAAAGTGTAGGAGAAAGTTTGGAGAAAATGTCGTATCGGACACTGTAGTGTGCTGTAGCACATTTCGTTTGTTTGTGGTAAACATGGTCCTATCATGATCTAACTAGACTCAAAAGATTCGTCTCGTCGTGTACATCAAAACCATGCAATTAGTTTTTTTATTTACCCACGTTTAGTGTTCCATGCATGAGGAGAGAGATTTGATGTGATAGGTGGATAGTGATGTTTGAAGAGAGAATTTTAGTGATGTGAGAGGAAACTAAACACAGCCAGAAACTTTTGTCAGGTCAGAAGATGCGAGGCAGCGGTGATCACCCTGGCTTCCTGCACCGGGCCCACCTGTTCGGCGACAAAATTGACAGGCGGCAGGCCCAGCTAGCTGCTCCTGCCGGTCTGACGTACGGAGTGCAGCCGTGAGGCGGGTTGGCGGTTGCGCACTCCGCTCCCCTCTAGCCTCTCGCTCTCGGTACTCGGATGCGCGCAACGTGCCAACGATGGAACGCGACGGCATACGGGAGCCCGCGGTCCCTTTGGAGCAATCCGACTACGACCCTGATCAATTAGGGGGCGTTTGGTTGCCCGCACGCGCTCCAGCCAGGCTCATTGCATGCAACTTCCGTGCATTTGGTTGCCTGGATATGCCTCCGAGCCAGGCTAAGTAGATGCAAAAGTGCCCTCCGATCCTGGCCCAAGAGGAACGCCAAAATTGGTCGCATCCAGGGAGCCAGGCTCGCGCCACACGGGATCAGCAAAACTAATGTTGTGATTAGCACATAATTAGTAAATATTATGTCATTTTAAAACAAATTAAGGGTGTATAAAAGTAAATTAAGTTTATTATGACATAGTATCATAAGAAATTAATATTTTAGTATTTATTTTAACACATTCTAATTGCATGATCTATGCTCATGCGGGCAACCAAACAGCATCTCTCCTGAACCAGTCTACCTACGTGCAAATAACCAAACAAAGGAACATGCATGCAATCAGCCTGGCTGAGATGAGCCAAGCTCACAGATGCAGACCAGGCTAGACCCATGCGGGCAACCAAACAGACCCTTACGGGCCGGCTGCCAAGTTACTATTGGTACGTGTTGGACTGGACTTCCTGGATGGCTGGATCACCAACATACTCCTACGTACATACCCTGTACTACCACCACATCACGCATAAAGATCGGTAAAGATGGGTAATACGCCGTCTTACATGTTCTTTGCGGCGCGTCGTCGTAGATTATTGTCATCCACACGTCCACATCCACCAGATCAAATCTTCAAACTTAACATAGCGCATGCATGTGTCTGATGTGTGTCTACCCAGCAGAAAACGTCAGCAGAGAGCCGGGTTCAGGATCCCAAAGATGGGCTTCAGGCTCTGCGTCCGCGATGAGTACGGCACGAGGGCGCTGGACGACCCGGCCGTCATGCTCAGGCCAACAGCGCTGCAGCGTGAGATCGAGCTCCGCATGACGGCAAGGAAGATCTCAGCCTACCTCCGCAGGTACACGGGGATGATGAGGAGCTGGGCTGCCTACAGGCAGGCCGTCCCTGCTCTGAAAAGCTTGATGTCCGAGATAAACAGCATACTCAGGAGATACAAACGCCGGCGCAACGAAATTGGGCTGTTCTATCTGGCGACAAGAATGATAGGTTCGCGGGGTTTTACAGTCTGCACTCATCTGGATAACAAAAGTGATTTTCTGAACGAGCTGTGGAAAAAGAAAATACAAGAGCGCAAGATGAGAGGAGACGATCAGGGGATAAGCACCGTCGTCCCTTCACCTGCGCAGGAATCCGTCATTGTTGGAACACTGAGATTATGTGGCATGAGACAAGTGCTTGGCCTTTTGGCAGTGACAACACTAGCTTGTTTGATAGTTCTTGTCTGAAAATAAATGTCAAGTCATGTAGGAAACTAGGAATATGGGTACCTGTGAACAGTCCGCACCCATCTCGATAACAATAGTGATATTCTGAACGAGCTGTGGTCTCTTCAGGGGATAAGCACCGTCGTCTCTTCACCTGCGCAGGAATCCGTCATTGTTGGAACGCTGAGATTATGTGGCATGAGACATGTGCTTGGCCTTTTCGCAGTGACAACACTAGCTTGTTTGATAGTTCTTGTCTGAAAATAAAGGTCAAGTCATGTATATGGGTACCAGTGAATTACTGTATTACTTAACTGACAGCAATGCGATGAAATATGGAACTGGTTATCTAAACTTCCAGAAGTTTGAGTGTAAATTTGTACATGTAATTAACATGGATTGTGCCATAGGAAGATTGGTATTTGTTTAGTGTTTATGATCTGGTGTCAATTTGATATGCTCATCGAAATGTACTGTCAGGTTAATGTTTCTGTTCATGTCACTGGTGAATGGCGTCCCCTCCTATTTCTGTGATATGATCGCTGGAGTTCAGATAATGGTGTCAATTTGTGCTGTTACTGCTACGGCGCTAGTAATTCTTGCTATGGAGAACAGCTTCAGCTCAGCATTGTGTTGAGCTCCTGCAAATGATGCTCACACTTTGTTGAAATAATCCAGATTGCAGCAAGCTGAACTGTACAGCTTTTTTTTGCTGCAAGCTGAACTGTACAACTTTTTTTGCTGCAAGCTGAACGGTGCAATTATACATCTTATTACCGTTCAGTTGTCGTGGAGTACATGAACAATAAGATGCAAAATGAATATCCAGATATGCATAGTAGTTGTTAGGGAACACTTGTTCATATCAAAATTCTGTTGGACATCAATTAAGCAATGTTATGGTATCAACGTGCACATCAACTGAACATAGCTGATTACAAATAACTCCGCAGATCCCCTGATTCCAATTTCCAAGTGTGTCAAAACTGCACGAGCAAACACAAGTAACAATTGGGAAACCCGACAATTGACACCTAACTACAGTCCACGCCACTCTTCTTCCTCCTCTTCACCTTCCCCTGCTCCTCTGCCGCTGCCGCGAATTCCCGCTTCGCAGCCTCCGGGTTGCCGTCGCCGTCCTGGTCGCTGCTTGTGCCGGTCGCCGAGTAGAGCGGCAGCGCGACCGACTCGGGGGACTTCACGTGCAGCGCCCGCACGTTCTTCCACTTCCTCGGCACGCACGCGGCGGCCGCCTCCACCGCGGCCACCACGTTCTCCACGGCCTCCTCCAGGGCCATCGCGCCGTGGCCCACGCGCACGGCGCGGCACGTCCCGTCCTCCACCCGCAGCTCCACGCAGCGCGCCGCCTCCCTCGCGGACTCCGCCCACGCCGGGTGGGAAAGGTCCACGGGCACGGTCACGCCGCGTTTGGCGCCGGCCGCCTTCCCGCTACCGCCGGGGACCCTGAGGCGGCGGTCGACGAGGATCAGGCCGCGTCGCGCGGCGGCGGGGAGGGACCGGAGCGCGGAGGAAGGGAGCGGATCGATGTCGTCGGGGAGGTCGGCGGGGAGCCGGTCCGAGACGAGGGAGATGGAGGGGAACGGGGAGTGTGGGAGGCGGAGCTGGTGCTCGAAGCGCCGGACGGGGGCGTGCTTGAGGGCGACGATGAGGTAGATGGGCTCCGGCGCGGGGGTCGGGTGCTTCTGGAGCCATCGGAGGAGCGCGGCCACCGCGCGAACCACGTCCTCGCGGCGGAGGCGGCTGGTGGGTTTGGGGGTGGAGGCAGTGGACGCCATTGCCATCGTTGGCGACTTGGCGGCGGCGGCGGGAGGTTGGGAATTGGTAAAGGAGGGGGGTTTAGGGTTTTGAATCGACTTGTGTGGTCTGGTTGGGGTTGGACCCCAAGTGGGCTGGGCCTTGTTGAGTCGGCTACTCGGCTTCCGCGAGGGAACTGGAACTGAGCCGTGGGAGAGGCAGAAGGTTTGAGTTCGGCTCGGCTCGGCTCGTACGGTTCTAACCGAAACGAAGGGGAGTGTGCTACTGCCTACTAGACTGCTACTACCTACTAATCACATCGATGTGCTCGCCAGTCTTAATGTCCATTTCACAGGTGTGTCATGTACATTTAATGAGGTGACACATCAGTCAAAACAGAACTTTTGCATGAAATGGGGAGGAGAGAAGAAAATCGTTTCACTATGGTGAAACGACCCAGCATTGTTACCTAGGCCTCGGTAACGTGGTGAAACGGCCATTGAAGGGGATTTCGTTTCACCATGGTGATAACAACCTAATGCAATTAATTGCTTTATTTTGTTTTGAAAACCGTGTGAATGAAATGCTCCATTGTGAAGGTTTGTTTCATTCATTGTTTCATCTCGCTATACATGATGTGGCGTATGGGAAACAGTGTAGCGAAACGCCTCATTGAGACTGGATTTCATCACACGGTTACCTAGATCAGAAACTAGGTAACTGTGCCAGATGAGTTTCATGGTGATGAAACTCCTCTCACATCCCATGAAACTCTTCACTCTCTCCTCTGCTACATCAGCACATTTAATGCTATGAAACTTCCATAAAACCCCCACTGAGAGACTGGCCTTAGGCCAATCTCAGTAGTGCAGCGTTTCATCACACGGTTACCTAGATCAGAAACTAGGTAACTGTGCTAGATGAGTTTCATGGTGATGAAACTCCTCTCACATCCCATGAAACTCTTTACTCTCTCCTCTACCACATCAGAACATTTAATGCCATGAAACTCCCATGAAACCTCCACTGAAACTGGCCTTATTCTCTCTAGAATTCTTGATGTTATATTGAAAACAAGATAAAAATAAATTTAATCAACTAATAATGCAGGATACATACAACAAGCTAAATAATTCATTTAGACATGCAAGTGGAGCCAAACAACAAACTTTTCCATTCTGCAAAATTGATGGGAATATGTCTCGTGCATTTTTTTGGTAAAAAAAAATCATGCCGCCTAATGCTGTTTTGAACGGAAGTTAGGTTGCCAATCGGGAACCTTGCTGTCGCGGATGGGTCTAGAATGTTCCATCATCTACGCTCCTAGATGAGCAGGGGCCATCCTCCCCTAGAATTTACACTATATGAAATTTTAAGTTTAACTCTTTTAAAAAATTATATATAGTACTATTTATCTCCTAACAAATAAGAAACGACTTTCTAACTTCATGCATAACACTAGCTCCGTATATACGCTAACAATTATGTGAAGAAGCCGTTCGGACCACAACACTTGCTAGCAAGACAGCAAGATAGGAAAAATGTACTCCGTATGATGGTGATGAGATATAGACCGAATGTTGCTTGATTCATCGGGCTTCTCTGTCTCTCGAACCAGGTGATGTGGTTCCACTAATTATATCAGGAGCAGGCGATCGAGCAACCTAGCTCACGTCCAAGAGGACACAAAGAGGACACAAATAAAGGTAGTTGATATATGCATGGCTCTCGCGTTTAGTCATTCGGTAATGCTTGTAACAGGACGTCCGACGGATCGGACGCCCTCCCATCATTCTGTATTCCTGTTCAGGCTATTTTTATCTATCCATGTACTTCTATTCTTATCCATCCATTATTCCTCCAACGCCGCACTGCTCTCCATGCGCCGCGCGCCGAACATGCTGGGTTCTTCGCTCGCCGCTTTCTGATCCTGTGCCGTCGCGCGCCACCGCCACCACCTGCTCCTCCGCGCGCCGCCCGCTGCCTGCTCCTCCCTCCTGCCTGGTCCTCGAATGCCACCGTCATCGTCCTGTGCGCCGCGGCTGCCGCCTTGCATGTCGTCGTCGTCACCGTTGTCCCCTACTGGCCTCTCCGCGCCGCTGGCTGTGGGAGCGGCAGCCCGCGCTCATGGCTCGCTGCCGACCTTGCGCCGTGGGCGTCGCGTGCTACCGCCCCGGCCGTCGCTCATGCCTCGCCGTTGCCGCGGCCCTCCGTCCGCCGCCGCCGCGCGCTCCTCCGCGCGCTGCCGTCGTCGCCATCGCCCCGCGCGGCCACGCGCCGCCACGTGCCCTCCGCGCGGCGCCGCCAAGCTCCTCCGTGCGCGCCGCCGCTCCCTGCTCCTCGCGCGCGTCGCCGCCGGCCACTGCTTCGCGCCGCCACCACTCTCCATCCTTGCTCCTCCGTGCGCCCTCCTTCAGAGCGCCGTCGCCGCGCCCGGGAGAGCAGAGGGAGGGGCGGTGAGGAGGGAGGTAGGTGCCGGTTTTGCTGCAAGAGCATATTTGACGTGTTTCAGATGTCCCAAAGAAATGTTGCAACTGTTTGATGTGTATGTTGCAAAAATAGATCTGCAATGTTCTAGGGTTTCGGTGCATGTTTCACTTGTTTCGGATGTTCCAGAAGAATGTTGCAAGTGCATGTTTCACTTGTTTCGAATGTTCCAGAAGAATGTTGCAAGTGCATGTTTGAAGTGATTTGAGATGTTTCATCTAGTGGTGTTCATATGTTGTGATGTTTTAAACGCTTTAAACAGATGTTGCAATATCTTTTTTGAAATGTTGCAGCTCAATGATTTTTTTGGCTCGATGGGGGTTGCATGTAACCGAGCCAAATTTATTTTAATGTTGCCCCTGCATAATTTTGATGTTGCAATAGCCATGTGCTGATGTTGCATTAAGTTGGATTGGATGTTTCATATGAAATTCAATTGGATGTCTCATATAAAATTGGAATGTTTCATGAAACATGCTTTGATGTTGCGGCGGAAATTTTTACTCGGCTCCCGAAGCAACTAGATGATATCCGATGGCGTGCGTTTCTGCACATCTCCGATGTTGCAACCGATATCTTTTCATGTTGCAGATATTGTTCTATGATGTTGCATATGTTATTTTTGGATGTTGCAAAAAAGTTATATGTTGCATGCAACAGTACGTACATGTTGCGATGGGAACTTTGTAAGCTACAGTACCGTCCGATGGTTTGACCCCCATCGGACGTCCGGGCGCTAGAAAAACCCTTAGTCATTTGTTGGGCTATGTGAAAGGATCAACACTAGGCCTAGAGGGGGGGGGTGAATAGGCGTTCCTGAAAAATATCACAAACAACTCCACAACAAATTAATTCTGCCGGAATTTCCGGTAGCTACCGGAAATTTCCGCTAGAATGACGGAAATTTCCTGTCACTACCGGAGATTTCCGGTGACAGGCGACCAAATGACAATAATGCAAATTTCGGAGTAAAGACAACAAAGTGTATGAATCAAAGTGTTCAATTGTAAGTTGTAGGTGCCCTGAAGTAGAAGATATACACAGCAACTACACAGAATGATAGATCGAACAATAAAGGATATGAACTAGCTTTGAACAATATGAACTATAGGGGAATTAGAGGCAATAATGAGAACAACAACTAGAGACACAAAATTTAACCCGAAGTTCACTCCACAAAGGAGCTACGTCTCCGTTGAGGGCCTACGAAAGGCGGGCTTATCAACCTCAAGCCACTTTCCTCTACTTAGTCACCACAAAGGTGCTAAGCTCACTTACTTGCAAATCCACGAAGGATGGGGTGATACAAACTTCCAAGGCGAATCCACAAGCTTGATTGGATGCTCTTGGTGACGCCTAACCGTCTAGGGGATGAATCCCCAAGAGTAACAAACAAGAACCACAAGAACCACGAACTTGATGCTCAAGAGTGAGAAAGAATGAAGCTTGAATCACTTAGCTCAAATCTCTCAACCAACACACCACCACAAGCTAGGAGATCGAAGCAAGGAGTGTTGGGAGAGCACTTGAGAGCTTTGAGAGAGCTAGGGTTCGTCAAGGAGGCCAAGAGAGCCAGAATGAGGCATATGAGGGGGTATTTATAGCTCTCACCACAAATGTGACCGTTGGGGGGATTTATGACGGAAATCTCCGACAAATCACCGGAAATGTCCGTCGCATTTGCCGGACATTTACACAGTACACCGGAAATTTCCGGTGTTCAA
>OAMR01000183.1:1132654-1196148 GCA_900205405.1 Echinochloa crus-galli | reverse complement strand
TTTGTTACTTTGTTCTCGCCCCAATCATTGCTTCCAAGCATTCTAATTTCGGTGACAAGAAGCTTCAACCGATCATACATCTCTTGTAGGGTTTCATCCTTCTTCATGACAAAAGCTTCAAGCTCTCCTTGTAGGAGATCAACTTTGCCTTCCTTGACTTCATCCGATCCTTCATGTGCCATTTGAAGAGTGTCCCATAGCTCCTTGGCGTTGTCGATTCCTCTAATCTTGTTGTACTCATAGGAGCTTAGAGCACTCCTAAGCACGGTCACGGCTTGAGAGTTGCGGAAGATGTCATACTCTTGTTCCCGACTTGCAGGTGCGGTCTTGTCCACACCTATAGTCACAATAGTCCAAAGAGATGGATGAAGACCATGTAGATAAACTTTCATGTCATCGCTCCAACGAGCATAGTCCTCTCCATTAAACTTGGGGACTTTGCCCATTGGCACCGATGAAAAAGAAAGACTATTAGGGTCAAAAGATTTGTTAGAGGATGATGTCTTATATCTATGAGACACGGAATGAAGCCCATCAAGCACATCTCTTTCTAGAGGAATCCTCCCTTCTAAGAATGCTCACACCCTGACTTAGTTGCTGAACAAGGAGAAGAAACATCTTTTCCAAAGAAATACGTCGAAGCGCCGTATTCATCTCATACTCTTCACCAAATCGGCTTCTTCCTTATATTCAATCCACGTCATCATGCTTTCCCGAATGCTTCCGTTTCCAACTGTGGAACAATTCCATTGCCGAACGATGACGGATTCCCGACCGCAGAGCATATTTTGCCGATTGCTTCGAAGAAGGCCTTCCTGCCGAATGGAATCTTTCTACCGAATCTGGCCCACTTGTCAGCCTTTCTCAGGTGCCAATTTTTGGTGTTAACACTTATCCCCTTCCTCATGAGGCCTCCTCACCCACCTTGCTGTCTTGCCGAAGGTCATTACCGCCACTGCCGTGTACTTTTGTCGCCGAGCCATGGGATCCATATCGCGCTGTTGGTCACCTTCGCCCCTAAGTTGTCGTCCACCTCCGCCCTGAGCTGCCGGCCAACAACACCGTCGCACCATGTTGTCGGCCGCCTCTGCCCTAACGTTGTCATTCGCCATCACCGTCGTGCCGACCGCCTCCGCGCTTCTGCGCTACTAGCCGACGTCGGCACCGGCCCACGCTTGATGCTTGCCTTGCTTTGCCTGCAGCCCTCCTTCCACCCTCCGAAGTCGTCGGTGTCCTGCTCATTTGGTAGGGCTCCGATAGAAGCCGATAGTGAAGCCTTACCCGAAGTCCTCCCAAACACCATCTTAGGCCTTCTCCAATGGCATGAGCTAGTATCTAGCTCCAAGCACTCTAAGAGACAACTTTTTCAATAGTCTAGCTCTTAGCACATAGCTCATAACATGAATAACCCCACACATCATTCTTGCATAACCTCGAAGTGTGTGTATGAGACTATCTCTTGATCAAGAGATAGTTTCTATGAGCTAGCTCGAGTTTACGTTGAGGGCCTACGAAAGGCGGGCTTATCAACCTCAAGCCACTTTCCTCTACTTAGTCACCACAAAGGTGCTAAGCTCACTTACTTGCAAATCCACGAAGGATGGGGTGATACAAACTTCCAAGGCGAGTCCACAAGCTTGATTGGATGCTCTTGGTGACGCCTAACCGTCTAGGGGATGAATCCCCAAGAGTAACAAACAAGAACCACAAGAACCACGAACTTGATGCTCAAGAGAGAGAAAGAATGAAGCTTGAATCACTTAGCTCAAATCTCTCAACCAACACACCACCACAAGCTAGGAGATCGAAGCAAGGAGTGTTGGGAGAGCACTTGAGAGCTTTGAGAGAGCTAGGGTTCGTCAAGGAGGCCAAGAGAGCCAGAATGAGGCATATGAGGGGGTATTTATAGCTCTCACCATAAATATGACCGTTGGGGGGATTTATGATGGAAATCTCCGACAAATCACCGGAAATGTCCGTCGCATTTGCCAGACATTTACACAGTACACCGGAGATTTCCGGTGTTCAACAGAACAGACCAAATATCCGGCAATCATCGGAAATGTCCGACAGAAACTAATTTAATTGAATCTTTGGAGTTTTTGGTGCTGTGGCTATGGGATAGGTTTGAGGGAGTGTAAGAGCATCAGAGTCACATGATTCCACAGTTACTTGTCCCTCTTGATAGTACGGTGGTCCTAAACTCAAATCATAAAGGCCTATTTGAAAAATTAAACCTTCAAGATCTTCTATAAACTTTTAGATCGAAGTTGGGTACCATCCATTCTCATTTCTCCCACTTTTCTTTTTGTGTCGCACCTGCACATCTCATTCAAAGCATTATATCCAAATTTCTATAGTCATTAATCACCAAAATTGATTAAGTGCCTAGATGCACTTTCACTATGAGTCGGTCGGCTATATACCAACGCCAATCCATTCTCCTCTCTTTCCTATTTTTTTTTTCTAAAACATCCCCTTTACATTTCTTCCGTGTTGGAATTTCCTCTCTTAGACTTCTCTGTATGGAGTATACCAAGCAGCAAGCATGTGCCCACCAAACACCAGGACCAAACGTACCTAAATAAGATGCATCACCTATATATAGGCTAACTAAATAGGGCTCTATTGATCAAAACCGCTAAATTTACATGAACTAGCAAACCACACACGCCCGATGCCCTATACTGTTGCACAAAACTAGAAGAGACGTGCTTAGAGCAACTCCAGCAGGGGCCTCTATATGGGCCTCTACTCTAAAATTTAGAGGCTTTGAGCAAAAATACAACTCCAGCAGGACCTTCAAATGGACCTGCATTTTACATAGGCCTCTAAATCTCCCCACCAAGCCTTTATTTATAGAGGCCCTCCAATTCCCCCCTCCAACCATGGATCCCACTAGATATTTCCCATCTATTTGGCTGACAGGTGGGCCCACGGAGAAGTAGAGGCCCGAGTTCATATGCCCACTGGAGTTGAGTGTTTACTTTAGGCCTCTATTTTTTAGAGATAGGCCTGTAAATAAGTTTTGGAGGCCTAAATTTGAAGGGCTCCACTGGAGTTGCTCTTAACATTTCTGATGGAGATGGTAATAATTAAAGTGCTACTTCTAACTTAGGCTATTCTCTATATTTAAAAACTGTTGAGAACCGTAAATAATAGCTAGTTGATTTGGTCGTCATCTCAACACCACCCAATTTTCTGGGTACCAGAGGCCACAAGCTTAGCCGCACGTATAATGATTGGCTAACTCATCATCGTCAACTGTGATAAAAGCAGGTCTTCGACAACCCTTCAACAACAACCAAATATTCTCAAATTTGCAGGCTGGTGGTCGGTGTCTCGCTATCCACCACCGTGTGGATTCCTCCTCGGCCATTTGCACTCATCACAAACCCACGAATTAATCCTCGTGGTTTGTGAGAGGCAAGAGGAGAACCGAGCGAGATGGCTTCCACCAGCACTGTCGCGGTGCTCTTTTGCTGCATCGCGTTGTTATCTATGGTTGCTGTTGGGTTTGCGGTTCCTAAAGAGAGCCATAAATTCATATCAAGTATATGCTCTCATTCCTATTCATATACTATGTTTCATGATTCAAAAAGTCTTAGATATGTGATTTGGTCTTTAATTTTCCTACAAAATATTATCGATTATCCTGCTACCAACTTAATATTAAAAGTTTTGTGAGGTATGAGTCTATTGATACATTTTCTATGTATACACTGAACATGCATACAAATTGGTAACATTATTGATCAAACCTTACCTTTGGCCTTTTCTTCCTTTTTCCCCAGTGGACGCCCTTGAGTGCTCCGCTAACATAACGGGAACCTCGTCGTCGTCGCGCAAGCTGATCGGTGTTAAAGGTAGCGAAGGTAACGACTAACGATATATGGTGCTCTAGTAATAAACCTAATAACTAAAACGTAAACGGGCAGTGTTCTGATTTGGAGATCCTGACCGGCGTGTTGTGCTCGGCGCGCGCGCGCGCGTGGTGCAGGGAGTTGCCCGGTGCGGTTCGAGCACATGCGCACGGGCCCGTTGATCCGGAGCTGCCGCGGGGTGCCGTCGGCGGTGCGGTGCTGCGGGGCGTTGAAGACCTTCGCGTGCCCCTACAGCGACCTGCTCAACAACAACGCCGAGAACGGGTGCGCCAGCTACATGTTCTACCAGATCCTCTCCCGCGGCCGGTTGAGCCCGGGCATCTTCTCCGACCTCTGCACCGAAGGCCCGCAGGGGCTCCAGTGCTGAACAAGCGCAAGCGCGCGTGTGCGTGCCCAGCTCGCTCTCGACTGATGAGCGCCTATAAATATACCTGCTGCTGCTGCTGGCCGGTGGGCGAGACCACCTGCCGCCCGGTAATATTGTCCGGTTAATCACCTAGATGCCCGGCAGATCTCTCCAGTGGCATTGATTCTTATGTATGCGGTTTCTGTATCGGAGTCGAATAGTCGGTCGATATGTGTATATTGCTTCGACGGCTGGAATGTCACGTAACACGTGTTTTGCTCTTTGTTTGCTCAAATGTGTTCCTTCGTTTAATTTCATCGGGTCAGTGTACAACTATACATAGCGCGCGCACGGTAGAACGAACGAACACACCGAGCCCACAAACGGAGATGCTAGCCAGTGCCGTGTGTGGCCTCCTGCAACTGCACGCCTTGTCCAATGTCCATGGTTTGCGCGAACCAGAGGATGAGAGATGTTTGTAGTTTGAGCTGGCGCCGCGCCGCGCATCATGCGTGTGAAGCATGCCCACGGGCCACGGCCTTCTCCCGGCGACGCACAACCGCCGGTGCTGCCCGTAGTCGCTGACTGGTCGTCGTCGTCTCAGCATGTCGGCCGTTTGACCCCGCCGCCGGCGACGGCATAGCTTATCCGTTGGCCGGCGCAACGCACGTCCCCGTCACACCAGTTGGTAAGCATGCAGCTCTTCCCAGCCGTCCACGTCGGCCACCCAACATCCCCGCGGGCGGGACCACCGCGCCCGTTTCCGTTTCGAGAGACTCAGCTGGTCCCCGCCCCGCAGCGAGCGAGGCTGTGGCTGACCACAGCAGACTGAAAGCCGGACAAGACACCGGTCGAAGGAACACGTCCTGCACTACGGACGGACTACAGAGAATTCCTGCTCCTCGGCTTGAAATGTCGCCGCCGTTGCAGCCCCGGGACTGGCGGGTGACGTTGAGCTCATTGAAAGTTGGAGCTGCCCGTGCCCGCGACGCGCGGACGATCCATAGGCACAGGCTTGACGAGTGGCTGACCGTGCTGTGCAGATACCCGTCAGCAACTCTCAGCAGTGCTAAGCAGTTGAATCTGGCCGTGCGAATCGTGGACTACACCAAGCAGCTATAAGCTGGACAGAGTCCACTTATATGCGCGCCGGATAGAGCGAAAGGATATGATGTGGCCCGTCGGTCACGGTGACGTTCATGTGACTGCACATTTTGGACTCGTTTACGACAGACCCGTGTACAGGAACCGCACGCGAAGCTCTGAATCCCGGCTGATCTTGAGGCTAATTCAATCGATGTCGTTGCCAAATTAAATCAAGAATCCGATGATTCGGGTCTGATACTCTGTCCCGAGAAAAAAAAGGCCATCGTTTTGTATAGCATAAGCTTTTTGTGTGTATAAATAAACTTTCCACACCCCAAAAAAAATGTTAGCACGAAGCCACGAAGGAAGCGCTCTCTCTCACACACTCTCACCCGTTCAGTTTATTCGTATACGAACCAGGATTTAACAATTACGGAGTATCTACGACATGCCAGATTATGCCCTACACGGTCGACACTGGCTGCTACGTAATACGTTGGAGTACTAGTCAGGTCAGAGCTCCGTCACCGGACGGGGCCGCGAATACCGTCGCGGGATCGGGTAATCCACATGCACACAGCACACCACGTTGGCGAACGTGACCGCCACCAGCTCGCCGATCGTGAGTCGTGACAGCCATCAATGGTCGCTAGGCGCCTAGGCGTCCATCCAGACTGTTTTTGGCTCACCGTTGACGGGCGCGCGCAATCCAGCGGGACAAAACGTCGCCCTTCTCCGTCCCGTTTTGCGTAACACGCCGTCCGCGCTACCGGTCCACCACGTCGAAGCTACGCCAGCCAGCCGTATCGACCCGACGACCCGGCACCGCCCCCTCTACTACTGCTCTCAGCTATCGATGTGGCCCTGTGTGAGCAGCGTTTTCGTCAGGATCGGCAAATTCATGGGGTTTGTATATTAGAGCAAGTATAATAAACCACGATAAGCGGGCTAAATCCAACGTAGATGAGAGAGAAACCGGGAGAGAGACGGAGGCGGGCGAGTTGAGAGACGCCCGCTCAAGCGGGTGAAATGGAGTCGGCCACCAGTACTCCCCTGCTTTCTTTATTCTTATTGGTTGCTTCATATACAGAATATTAATAGATAGTGGGTTTCACCATCACTGCTTCTTCGATTTGTGTGACCGCTTTCTTGCCGGCTGCCCCCGGCAGCCGGCGTGGTTATTAGCCATGCTCTACCAGGCCATTGCTGACACAGGGGATCGGAAAATTCAGAATGCAGCCGGGACCAGACAGAGGGCGAATTGGATTGCTTGGACCGAGAATGCACGGGCATTCTGGTTGAAGCCAGTAATATATTACTGAAACCATTTATCTTTCGTGAACTGTAGTCTACACTCCACAGCCCTCTCCTTTTCTCTAAAGTTTCTTTGCTATGAAACAAGAAGGGATCCACACTTGTCGGAGTTAACTGTTAACCAACAACCACAATCCCTCATGATCATGGTGAGTTGTAGGTGATATTGCCATCTTTAGCTGGATTATATCCCAGAAGTCCAGAACCTCACGAAGTGCGATCTGATCTACACGACAGCTTCAAAGAAAAAAAAAGGTATGGCTTTTAACATCTCTGTAACGTAAGGTTGATAGGTAAGTTCAACAACAATTATGGGCCGGGCTTGCTTCTATCACGGGGTAGGTAAATAGAAGCTTCAGATTTTTCACTCCGTGTTGTACTTCGATGATTACGCATATGCGTGGTAATCTTGCGTCAAGTTCCCTCATCTTCCACCACACGCAAAAAGATGACTCGATCTGTTGTACTGGTAGCTGGTGCTGTGCTGCTGAGAGAAAAATATTACTGACTGATGGCTGGTGCTGGTTTCTGCTGAGAGAAAAACACTGCTGGCTGCCCCGCCGAACAGGGCAACGCGCTTTGGTTTTCCGAAGCTGAATTGGTTGCCGCCGAGAGAAAATGACGACCGGATGGTGGCGCAGCAATGACGGTCAAAAGCAGCAACCACTACAAGTCACTGCCAGTGGGTAGCTGATGCTTTGCGAAGGATTTCCTTCATCTGGCATGGTAACCAGCCACATCACGTCAATCTTTAAATTAAATAAGGTTTGTAAAAGGACATTATTAATGCCAATGATGCTCACGCGCTTCATTTTGGTTAATGCAACCATTAGTGCAGGAGAATGGTGGTATGGTGTAGTACTTGGAGACTGTTGAGGATGTTTTCTTCTCCACACTTTGTGATACTATACGTTGCGACAACAAATAAAAGAATAGAAATAACATGTTATCAACTTATCACGTGCAAACTGTACTCTAGGCGTGGTTTATACTATAATTGTTTGTAGTACAACTCACACATGTTAGAAATTTAGAATCGATAATACAAATGATACTAGGATAATTTCAATATACTTTGGCACATAATACTCTATCTCAAAATACTATTTACTTTTGTTTTTCTCTTAATCATTCATCTTATTCAAATATTTACTACAAATATTACAGTTCATCATTTGTTTTATTTGCTGAACAGAAGAAACCAACGGCAATCTGATGCACCGGTAACTGTCTAGAAGGTCCCACGGAGTCCAGGATCAGGTGGGCTGGACCACGTCCACCCACCAACACCCCTTCCATGTCCTTCATTCTTCACTCCTCCAGTTCTCCGTCCCTATCGCCTCCCGTCCCCGTCCCACCAACCCCCCACCCCACTCGTCGTCATCACCTCCTTCGTTCGAACGCACAGGGACAGAGCCGAAGGCCCGAAGAGGACGAGGAAAAAAAAAAACAGAATGGAGAAGCCAAACCGAGCAAGTCAGAGTCCCCGCCTCCCCGGCTCCGAGATCTCCGCCTATAAAAACCGCCCCACCCCCCACTCGCCCACCAGCTGCTCTCCACCAAGAGCTGCTGCTGCTACCACCAAACCGGTCGTTGGATTCTTCCAGAGTTCTGCCCGTTTCGCGGCCCCAGATCTGATCCGCGGCGCCGCGTCTCCGCTGAGGTTGGTCGCCGTCCGGTTTCCTCTAGCTCCCAGTAGTATTTTCAGCTTCGATTTCCGAATTTTGTTGATGGGGGAATCTGAGGGGGTGCTTACGAGCTGTTCGTCGGTATGGAATGCAGATGGCGATCACGGTGAGGCGGTCGACGATGGTGCGCCCGGCGCGGGAGACGCCGCGGCAGCGGCTGTGGAACTCCAACCTCGACCTCGTGGTGCCGCGCTTCCACACGCCCAGCGTCTACTTCTACCGCCGCGGCGGCCCCGAGGTGGAGGGGTTCTTCGACGGCGAGCGGATGCGGCGCGCGCTGGCGGAGGCGCTCGTGCCGTTCTATCCGATGGCCGGGCGCCTCGCGCGGGACGAGGACGGGAGGGTCGAGATCGATTGCAACGGCGAAGGGGTGCTCTTCGTCGAGGCTGACGCGCCCGATGCCGCCGTCGACGACTACGGCGACTTCGCGCCCACCATGGAGCTCAAGCGCCTAATCCCGGCGGTCGATTACACCGATGACATCTCGGCCTTCCCGCTCCTTGTGCTCCAGGTGAATTCAGTTCTCAGTATCCTCTGTTCCAAGTGGAAACAAAAGACACTTGTCGATAGCTTTCTGGAAGTTATGCGCCATAATGCCATACAAGCTGTGCACGGCAATTAATTTGGCTTACCCGTAGCATTTGGTGGTACATGATTGGATTGGATAGCTGGTCCCTTTTTTGTCTGTTGATTTAATCCTCTTAGAGTTCATAGTGCTTTACCCGTTCCACTTATCAGTGGGTCCTTTGGTTTGGTTGGATCAGTACCTGTAGTCTGAAGCTTCGGTTAGTAATTCTTAAGAATATTTGGCATCATCATCTGCATCATGCTTGTGCATGGAATAAACTCTTGCTTCACCTTGACCAGCTCGAAGCTTGGCCATCACCTTGTACTGTCTAAAATGAATGTCTGCATTCATTTGGTTGCATCATTTCATTAACACAATAAAGGACAGGTTGGTCAATCATGAGAACATAGTATCACCAAACATGATAATTTTTGGGTAGAAGGGCACTTTACTTATTAGGCTTCATTTGATGTAATGTTTAATCATATACTGTGTGCTTGTTCACTTCTCAATTGTTTCTGGCCTTTAAACATTTAAATATGGAATTGCTGCATCAACCTATGCTATAGTGCTTGCATGTTATGCTTAGTATCAATAACTGATCACTAGCATGTGCAGAACCTTCCTATTGAGTTCAATAGGGCTTCGATACTTTGACTATTCTATGCTTTTATGCAGAAATAATAGGCAGATTGCTTTGATCATGTGGTGTTTGTATAGGTATAGTGTCAATCATTACTTGTAATTGCTAGTAGGGTCTGGCGTACCTGCCTTCCAGGTGGGATTGACTGGCCAAGTTCCTAGCTCTGAATATTCAGCATTTGTTGATTATCTTATTTGAATATGCATGAACTTCATTGAATTTTTATATGTTATGTCCAATTCTTACTCTTAAACTAGCCGAATAGCTTTATTCCCCATCTTAAAGTTGAACCCTTTACACTGCCAACTATACGTAGGTTTGTTCAACATCTTAAAATCGAACCCTTTGTATTCTTGTAAGCTATTCCTCTATACTAGGTTCTGATGAATACATCATTTGGTAGAGATAATAGATTGAATATGATGTATCACCACTTCCATTTCTAAAGTACTTCACTTTTTTAAAAAGTAAATATTACTGTACTGCATGGAAGTAGAGTGGGAATATGTGTTGCTTTGCTTTTTTGAAGTAAGAGAGCATGAATTGACTATCCTCATGACTGTGGTTTATACTGCCAGTTTTACTTTACAACTAAAATTTGTCACACGGTACCTTATGGTACACAAAACTCATTTGAACTAAAATTTGCCAGGTCACTTAGCCTTATTTCATATGGACCCTGCAATTCCTTTATTTGTTGGCATGTTGGCAACCACATGCTGAATAATCTTGCTTGGGATTTAGACTGCATGTTGGTTGGAAGGCAAGTGATGGCCTAACTGGGGCATGTCTGTGGTAATTTTCTGCAAAGCGTCATCTAATAATATAGATTCCAAAAGTCCTAGTTGGTCCAGCTGCCTGACGTCCAACTTTACGAAAATGAAAGGTTTTGAGTTCTTTGGCAATATGGTTGGATCTTGTTGCATGATTTTATTCATCTTAATATGCCGTGCTGCCTTGCACTAGTTAAGGTCTGTGGAAGTTATGCATAAATTATGGCTTGCAGAAGTTATGCTGCTAGTAGGTTGTTGAGTTGGATACAGAGTAATCTGTTAAACTGTAATTATTCAGTATATCAGATCTTTCCAGTGGGCAGGGAGCAAGCTGTAAGTAGTCATGAGCTTTTGGTTATAGAGAGATCGTCCACTGCTGTCTCTCACACCTGAAGCTAGCATGGCACACTTTTTACCTCATTGCGCCATGTTTTTGTACCTGTACTGGGCTTCTTGCCAAATTCTCGGTGGCCCTATGCTAGGTGACGAGGGTTACATCCTGGGAAGACAGGCTATACGCTGTTGTTTCTTTCAATATGATAACCCCATTATTAGTGTGAATAATATGCTTGCAACTTTAAACCTATGCCACCATGGAATGAGCTATTTCATGCACATAATATTTCCATCAGAATGCTCTGCCATCTCATACCGTTGTTCCAGTTTTAGTGTTTCGTTTGGTGTTAGTTTGCCCCAAACTAACACTAACAGATAGGCTTATCCATCTTGGAAATCACATGTGTGCCCATAACATAATCTTATCTAAATGCATACGTGCAGTGCAAAGCAATTAGTTATACTGCTGTATTATATACTTATTGGTATGCTTCCTTGACCTCTGTAGAGATAATAGATTGAATATGATGTATCACCACTTCCATTTCTAAAGTACTTCACTTTTTTAAAAAGTAAATATTACTGTACTGCATGGAAGTAGAGTGGGAATATGTGTTGCTTTGCTTTTTTGAAGTAAGAGAGCATGAATTGACTATCCTCATAACTGTGGTTTATACTGCCAGTTTTACTTTACAACTAAAATTTGTCACACGGTACCTTATGGGACACAAAACTCAATTGAACTAAAATTTGCCAGGTCACTTAGCCTTATTTCATATGGACCCTGCAATTCCTTTATTTGTTGGCATGTTGGCAACCACATGCTGAATAATCTTGCTTGGGATTTAGACTGCATGTTGGTTGGAAGGCAAGTGATGGCCTAACTGGGGCATGTCTGTGGTAATTTTCTGCAAAGCGTCATCTAATAATATAGATTCCAAAAGTCCTAGTTGGTCCAGCTGCCTGACGTCCAACTTTACGAAAATGAAAGGTTTTGAGTTCTTTGGCAATATGGTTGGATCTTGTTGCATGATTTTATTCATCTTAATATGCCGTGCTGCCTTGCACTAGTTAAGGTCTGTGGAAGTTATGCATAAAATATGGTTTGCAGAAGTTATGCTGCTAGTAGGTTGTTGAGTTGGATACAGAGTAATCTCTTAAGCTGTAATTATTCAGTATATCAGATCTTTCCAGTGGGCAGGGAGCAAACTGTAAGTAGGCATGAGCTTTTGGTTATAGAGAGATCGTCCACTGCTGTCTCTCACACCTGAAGCTAGCATGGCACCCTTTTTACCTCATTGCGTCCATGTTTTTGTACCTGTACTGGGCTTCTTGCCAAATTCTCGGTGGCCCTATGCTAGGTGACGAGGGTTACATCCTGGGAAGACAGGCTATATGCTGTTGTTTCTTTCAATATGATAACCCCATTATTAGTGTGAATAATATGCTTGCAACTTTAAACCTATGCCACCATGGAATGAGCTATTTCATGCACATAATATTTCCATCAGAATGCTCTGCCATCTCATACTGTTGTTCCAGTTTTAGTGTTTTGAGTTGCATTGGTTGTTGGGTGTGTCTGTTTTCTTTTTAATGACCTCACTGGATAGCTGATTTTAATGGACAAACTCGTACCAACACTACATTTCTGATTCACCAATTATTTGTGTTGATACAAATCCATAATCTATTGCCTTCACCTGACCTCAAGATGTATTTGATCTTCCTTAGGCTCAGTAGGACGGTAATCAAATGGATAGGCTTATCCATCTTGGAAATCACATGTGTGCCCATAACATAATCTTATCTAAATGCATACGTGCAGTGCAAAGCAATTAGTTATAATGCTGTATTAGATACTTATTGGTATGCCTCCTTGACCTCTTGAAATATGTTGGAGTCGAGATTGGTAGTGTTTGACAATTTAGAGTTCATATGCTTTTATGGCTACATAAGTGTTTTAGGCCCACCCATAGTTTCAATTCTACCTACTTGAGGCTGCTATGCAAATGGTTTTCAGTTCAAAGATACATCTACATCTTCTACTTCTTCTTCCACGGTTAATTTGAAATGTGGTTATTTGTGCTTACTAGTCAAAGCAACTTTCTGATTCATCCATGTTCTATCACATACTCCGTATTTTTTAAGAATGGATTATTCAATCATCTGTTAGCTGCTGCTGGAAATAAATATTTTATTCTAAGTAAGAAAGGAAGCTATTGATGATGAAATATTAAAGATTCTCTATTTATTTTTGCTCCAGGTGACTTACTTCAAATGTGGAGGCGTCTCCCTTGGTGTTGGCATGCAACACCATGTAGCTGATGGCATGTCCGGCTTGCACTTCATTAACTCATGGTCTGACCTCTGCCGTGGAGCTCAAATTTCTGTCATGCCCTTCATTGAACGCACTCTCCTCCGTGCTCGTGATCCACCAACTCCATCTTTCCAACATATTGAGTACCAGCCTGCGCCAGCTATGTTGTCCTCCACACCTCAGTCCCTCACATCCAAGTCAAAGCCACCTGCCACCGCCGTGGACATTTTCAAGCTCACTCGCTCAGACATCGGCCGGCTGCGTTCGCAGCTTCCCACAGGTGAAGGCGCACCACGATTCAACACATATGCAGTGCTAGCTGCGCATGTCTGGAAATGTGTTTCCCTTGCACGTGGCCTTGCCCCTGAACAACCCACCAAATTGTACTGTGCCACTGATGGGCGGCAACGGCTACAGCCTCCACTTCCAGAAGGTTACTTCGGCAATGTCATCTTCACCGCAACACCACTTGCTGAGGCAGGCAAGGTTACCAGTGGCCTGGCAGAAGGAGCAGCAGTCATCCAGGGAGCACTAGATAGGATGGACAACGACTACTGCCGCTCTGCGCTAGACTACCTGGAGCTGCAACCAGATTTGTCAGCACTAGTGCGTGGAGCACACACCTTCCGGTGCCCGAACCTAGGTCTCACCAGCTGGGTTCGCCTTCCGATCCATGATGCTGACTTCGGTTGGGGCCGCCCTGTGTTCATGGGGCCAGGTGGCATTGCATATGAGGGTCTGGCATTTGTCCTCCCAAGCTCAAATGGGGACGGTAGCCTGTCCATCGCCCTCTCATTGCAGGCTGAGCACATGGAGAAGTTCCGAAAGCTAATCTATGATATATAAACAAAATGGATTATACCTTTTGAAGAAGGATGTAATAGGACTAGAGGATAAAAGCTGTATCCAATTCATCCAGTTCTCATATAAATACCATACGCTTCAAGCGGACCAAGTTGCTGCGTTTTCACTCATATAGGTCAGTGGAGTAAATTCATGACCACATCTTTTTATACCCTTGGCTGGGGAATGTTTTTGGAAACATCTAATTGTATTGGTTACCAATAATGTGTTATTTTGAGGGGAAAGATCAATAATAGTCTAATAGAGAGGCTAGACATTTTTCTATGAAGAAATATGGTGAAAGCATTGTGAATTTGTAACCAAAGTGAACACAGTCCCATACGGCAGTACCAGACTAGATGGGGTTTACTTATTTGAGCATGTAATTCTGGTTTGAGCATCAGTGCATTTGGTAATCAGCACTTTCTACTTGTACAACGCAGGCCTAGCTTACTAGCTATGATTGAGCTGTAACTGGTTAAGACGGCTATTAGGTTGTCTGAAATTTCATCAATGGTTGATATGGTGCAGAACTGCAGATCTTGGCCCTTCTCAAACTTGAGCTAAAAAGAGCCCTAAACTGAAGCCTGATTCGCCTGAAGGAACCACCAGGGCCTCCAGCCTCCAGGGCTCCAGGCAGAGGAAGGACGGCTGGGAATTTTGATTGTGCAGCGTTGGGGCTGGTCATTGTTTGGATGATTGATTCCCCAGCCGTCGCAGCAGACACGAGACGCGCAAGTTGCAACTCAGATCATGTGGTGATCTGGGGGAGGACGCGCCTCCGCAACTGCCGGTGCCAGGCGCGCGCCACTGTTTTGCGTGCTTACCATATGCTAAGCTGTTGCAGACTTGCAGTTACGCTTTCATGCTCAATGCTCGTGCTCATGTTGTGGGCGGATCCGGCTTTGCCATCGTCGTCCATCGCCATCTGCGTCGGGGAAACCGGGCATGCGTTCATTTTCAACCCCGTTCCCTATCCATAGATCGCTTACACCAGAGCGCCGCTTTGAATCAAGTCCGTTCTCCACCTTTGCCGAGCTCTAGATTATGCTCTGTCCCAAAATGTGTCTGGTGAAAAACATAGCTTTGTTTAGTTGTCAAATTTCACCTCCAAAGTCCACTATAAAAAAGAAGATTTTCATCACATTAAAATATCGACACATGCATGGAGTACTAAATGGCTGTGTTTAGTTCCACCAAAAACCCAAAAATTCTCTCTCTAAACTTCACTATCACATCAAATCACATCAAATCTCTCTCTTCATGTATGAACACTAACATGGATAAATAAAAAACTAAGTACATAGTTTTGATGTACACGACGAGACGAATCTTTTGAGCCTAGTTAGGTCATATAGGACAATGGCCATGTTTGGATCCTAGTGTTAGTGTTAGTGGCAGTGGTAGTCCTTTAACACCTCCAACTAACACGTAACAAACTAACACCATCTATGTTTGGATTCTTGTGTTAGTTTGCACTTTTTTGGATCCTTAAGGAGACAGGAGAAAAAAGTGGAGTGATTCTTGTGGGCCTCACCAAACTAACACCAATTACCACCTCTTGGAGGAGTTAGTTTTTTGGGGTGTTAGCCCAAACTAACACCAAAGTAACACTTATGTTTGGATCCAAAGTGTTAGTTTGGTGTTAGTTTGCCCCAAACTAACACTAACACATGGATCCAAACAGGGCCAATGTTTATCACAAACAAACGAAAAGCGGTACAATACGACAGTGTCCGATGTGACATTTTCACCAAACTTTCTCTTCCACTTTTTCGAACTAAACACACCCATTGATGAAATCAAAAACTAATTGCACAATTTTATTGTACTCTGCGATACGAATATTTTAAGCCTAATTAATCAATTTTTAGACAATTTTTTACAAATACAAACGAAATACTACAGTGTCGCAAGATTACGAATTGATCCCAAACCTCCAAATCCACACCTTTTTTGCATCTAAACAAGGCCATAGTTAACATGCCTGTTTCCGAAAAAGCATGTCTTCTGTAATTTTATAGAAATAGATGCATATGAACACATTTATAACAAGTGAAAAGTGATGCTCTTCATATGGAGAAACTCGCAGTCGGATTTGTGGCCTGTTCGGCTGGCTGGTGGCTGGTACTGGTTTTTGCTGAAAGAAAAACACTGCTGGCTGGTTGGTGACTGGTGCTTGTTTTTGCTGAGAAAAAACACCGCTGACTGGTGGCCGATAAGCCAAATGAACAGGACGGTGTGCCCGCTATCCTAGTCTTTCTCCTCTTAATTGTTTTTCTCAGCCCTTGTTTAGTTTTTAAATTTGATGTACTAAATTTGGAAGTTTGGGGTCTTTTCGTAATGATTGCGTCACGGTAACATTTCGTCTGTACGTGCGAAAAATCGTTCAAAAATTGATTAGTTAGGCTCAAAATATTCGTCTCGCAGAGTATAACAAAATTTTTAATTATATATATTTAGGACTTTATGTATGCTATAATATTTCGGTGTGACGAGAATTTTTTTTTTATATAGTGAATTTAGGAGTTAGACTTTTCAAAGCCTTGACGTGAAAGCGCCGATTATTGTGATGCCCCGGTCACTGTCCTGGGTTATCTGAACCTTTCCATCTCGGGTCTCCGGTGGGCGGTGACAGCCCCGTCCTTCCCCGCGCAGTGGAGTGGTCGCCTTCCTGAGACGCGCCCCTCCGATCCCCGATAGTCCCATGGGAGCGAAGAAAAACAAATGGGAGATACCGAGCTGGGCCAGTCAAAGGATCTCGGCTCCGAGCTTCCGCGTACAGAGCCTACCCTGCACTGTCGCCTTCAGGCTAGCAGGCTGCAAGCTGATCTGCACCAAAAGCTTCTGCTTTCACCGTGCTCCGTTGAGTTTTGCTCATTTCCTGGATTCCTCTTGAGTTTTGCTCATCCCGCCGTGCTCCGTTGAGGACTTGAGGTTGGCCCCCAGCCCCCCATCATGCTTTCTCTCGATCATAGTTTGATTTGCTGTTGTTTTCGGGCATCTGGGGTTGCTTCGTGAGCTAGCTGTTCGGTGGAATGTATCACCGGGAGTGCAGATGACAATCGCGGTGCGGCGGTCGACCGTGGTGCACCCGGCGCGGGAGACGCTGGGGCGGCGGCTCCGACCTCGACCTCGTGGTGCCGCGGATCCACACGCCCAGCGTCTAGTTCTACCGCCGCCCCGAGGTGGCCGCGCTGGAGCCGGAGGGGTTCTTCGACGGCGAGCGGATGCGACGCGCACTGGCGGAGGCGCTCGTGCCGTTCTACCCGATGGCGGGGCGCCTCGCGCGGGACGAGGACGGGAGGCTCGAGATCGACTGCAACGGGGAGGGAGTGCTCTTCATCGAGGCCGACGCGCCCGACACCCCCGTCGATGACTACGGCGACTTCGCGCCTACCGTGGAGTTCAATCGCCTCATCCCGGCCGTCGACTACACCGACGACATCTCGACCTTCCCGTTCGTCGTGCTCCAGGTGAGCTAAGTTGGTAGTAATGGTTGATATCTTTCGGAAGAAATATGCTTTACAAGCCGCACACCCCGAAACTAATTTGGGCTTACTTATAATATTTGGCACCTGATTTTGGATGGCTGGAACCCTTGTTGGATTGCGGGATTTGATCCTCTGAGAATTCCTAGTACATTTGTTTGGGAAAAAAAGAGAGTTCCTAGTACTTGGTGGACTCCACTTTTGTGGTCATACCCGGGTCGTTGGTTAGTTTCTGTCTTATTCTAGAGGGTGGTGGTACTATACTACTAATTTTGGCTTCATAACTGGATAGTACAATTGGTGTGAAGCTTTGGTTAAGATTGGTTTGGCGGCATCCCCGTTCATATTAGTCAATCCATGGAAATAAACTCTTGCTTCACCTTGATCAGGTTGAAGTGTATCATTAGTAAACTGAATTGTTGTCAAGTGATTGTGTTTTATGCATTTTAAACCCACCATTGGTCTACTTTATCTGATACAGTTTTTCCTTTTCTTGTCCTGAGGTTTACATCGTGTAATTTTAATGGCACTGTATGTTTGGTTCTGTTAAGCGTGCAATAATTGTCAACGAGGTCACCCACAAAAATATTCTTGCGCCCAACATGAGTACTTAGTAACTAGTAAAGTAGTAATTACACATCATTCATTATGTTTTTTTTACCGTTTTGCTAATATTGTACTTGTTTTGCTAATATTGTACTTGTGTATCGATGTTGCTGACATGGTAACCTTTTAACAGGTATAATCTACTAGAAGCTGCTTTATTGTACACACTTGTGTTTTACTCATCAGTTATCTTAATCGAATTCGTACCAACAATTGAAAACTATCATGTGTGAGTTCGACATAGTTATATTAATATGTATCGCTTTAACTCTTTAACTTTTGTACCGTTTATGCCAGAAATAACTGGTTGCTTTCACAAATCATGCCACATATAAATAAGGACAGTTTGATTGTTACACATCACCCTATTGGGGTTGACTGGTCAAGTTCTTAGGATGCATACTTCTATAGGCATAAGCACTATTGATAGTTATATTGCCATTTAGCTTAATAGCTTCATTATGACTGTCTCTGAATTGGATGATTTTCCATGTGGAACCTTGTAAGTGATTCATCTGTTGCTTTGTGTTTTTTTTTCGAGATACTTTGTTCAGGTGTTCCACTTTCAGTTCTGTTTTACATGAAGCTGGTGTGAGTTTCTGAAAAAAAAATACTTATAACGCCGTACATTACAATATATGATGAAAATGGTGCTTTTCAGATCAAGTGGATCATGAGTCACATGGCAGCTTAGGCTTTATCTCCACAATTGATTATCCTTATTACTATGGCACATGCAGTTCACCTTGCTATATGGAATTTTCAAAATACCTGAAAAATATCATTTTACTAGGTCCTCATGTTGTCCGAAATTGCAATTTCTTCGGTCACTATTATGTTGCCAACCACATGCTGACACTATTGCTTGTGATGTGGGTTTTAAATTTGTTGGTATGAAAATTATAGCCTAAATGGAGCATTCCCATGTGATAATTTTCTGTTAAGGCTTTCTTTTTAATAATAATCTTTCATGTTTATGCATCCTTGTTTCCAATTGTTGAGAAGTCCATCACCCTTTTTAAACTTGTCTTAAGGTACTAATGTTATATCATTAAAGATATTATCTTCAATTAAAACGTTTCCGTTCACCCTTTTACTACCATTATGCCAGAATTAGTTAGAACTAGATCTACCCTTTTAACAGTTATGTAGTCGCCACTAGAAAAAGAAAAAGAAAGCTTTTTAGCCCAAATCTGAGGAGCATTTATTGTTGAACAATTAATGAAGCTTGCTCCTTCTCCCAGTAGTTTTAGTTGGTGCCGTTTGCCAGCCTCAAACTTTAAAAGAAAAAAGCTACTTGTTCTCACTAGACTGCTTTTATCTTGCTGGAGCTTTGTTGCAAGATTTCGTTATGTTGAATAGCTGTTCATTCTGTCATGCAAGAAGTATGGTTCTCAACAAGTTACGAACATTTTTTTGTACTACTAGCCTAGTGAGACTGATACAGAACAAATTATTTAACTGTATTTTGTTGTATATCTTACTGATGTGCAAGGGAGTGAGGTATAGATAGGAGGGTTGTTTCAATGTATTTTGGGTATTACAGATGTTCGGTGTTGAGTCTCATGCACCTGAAATTAGCATGACCTCTAACTTGCAATGTTTGACTTGAGGCTCTTTTCAACCACCTTTCTCGACCCTATCACACCATCTTTTTATACCATGATGTTAATTGCATAGTATCTGTTAGAAATTTATATACATACCTAGTCGGGGGCTCATACTCATATGATCTTTTTCAAAAGGAAAATGGTTTAGTACGAAGGACAACCATGTTAGACGAGTAAGATTACATTCTCAGTTAGAAACCCATATGCATAATGCACTCAGCTAATTCATGCACCTACTATTTTCTTAGTAGAATACTTTGACATTACATTTTGTTATTAGTGACCTTATTGGTCAGCTGATTGTGCTGGAATAAATCATACCAGATAACAACATCTACACTTCCAATTTACCAATTACTTGTTTTGATGCAAAATCAACTAAACCTTTGTTTACCTCTAGGATCAAGATGCGTTTGGAATAGGAATCTAATCAATTAGATTACCCTTTTGTAAACAATATGTGCCCCTGTGCTACCAGCCTACCACAGAATGAAGTCACACAATATTATTTCCATTACTCACCTCATTGCCCTCATGAATCATGTCAGAGTTTATATTGATAATGCTTACACATTTAAATATCGTTAGGACTTGGCAAGTCGGGGTTCACATACAAATGTGCTTATGGATAAGCCTACTTCGAAAATGGTGCACAATCTTACAGTCTAAGAGTTGTTAGTCTGGTCAAAATTTCAGCTCCAAGTATGGAGTGGTGGTATGAATTTGTATTCCAGTTCAAAAATTATCATCAACTTTGTTTTACATGGTTAATATCAGATGTCGAGGTTTATCGTGCTGCCTTTAGTCAAGGCAACTTTCTAGTGGATCATGCTCTGTTTTATATAGCTGCAGATTGCAATATGCATTACATTCTTCTGAGGACCAGATACTTATGAATGCTAAATTGTTCATTCTCCTATATTTTTGCTCCAGGTGACTTATTCGAGTGTGGAGGTGTCTCACTTGGTGTTGGCATCTATCATAACATCGCAGATGGCATGTCCAGCTTGCACTTTATTAACTCATGGTCTGATCTCTGCCGTGGAACTCAAATTTCTATGATGCCCTTCATTGACCGCACTCTTCTTTGTGCCTGTGATCCACCGACTCCATCTTTCCAACATGTTGAGTACCAGCCTCCCCCAGCCATCTCCTCCATGCCTCAGGCACTTGCTTCCAAGTCAGTGCCACATTCCACTGCTGTGGGCATTTTCAAGGTCACTCCCGCAGACCTTACTTGGCTGCGCTCACAGCTACCTGCAGGTGAATGTGCGCCGCGGTTCAGCACTTATGTAATACTAGCTGCACATGTCTGGCGATGTGTCTCCCTTGCATATGGCCTGCCTCCTGAACAGCTCGCCAAGCTATATTGTGCCACTGATGGGCGCCAACGGCTGCAACCCCCACTTCCAGATGGTTACTTTGGCAATGTCATCTTCACTGCCACACCACTTGCTGAGGCAGGCAAGGTGACCAGTGGTCTGACAGGTGGGGCAGCAATCATCCAGGGAGCACTGGATAGGATGGACAACGACTACTGCCGCTCGGTGCTGAACTACCTGGGGATGCAACCAGATTTATCAGCATTGTTACCTGGAGATCACATCTTCCGGTGCCCAAACCTGGGGCTCTCTAGCTGGACACGGCTGCCTATCCATGATGCTGACTTTGGATGGGGGCGGCCTGTGTTCATGGGTCCAATTACATGTGAAGGTCTAGGTTTTGTTCTCCCAAGTGCAAATGGCGATGGCAGCCTGTCCATCGTGATATCTTTGCAGTCTGAGCACATGGAGAAGTTCAGAAAGCTAATCTTCGAATTTTAAACAGAAGGCGGTACTTGTTGAAGACGGATTTAGAACAAGAAGCTTTAGGCTGTACCCAGGTTCTCTCTGTTAAATGGCTGAATCTTCAGAGTCAACCCAGTTGATGTTGGTCTCTAGGTCAAATAGAGTGAATTCATAGCCGGCCATTTTATGCCTCTGTTGGGGGATATTTTGAAACATTTAATTGTAGTATGTACAAAGTTACCAGTAACGGGTTCTTTTGGGGGAAGAAGGGGATAAAACTTGATGTGAAGAAACTTTATGAAGTCATTGCAGCCAGTGAGCCTAAACATCGACCAGATTGGATGGGTTCTTCCTTCAGTAATGTGTGTTGCTCTAGCTCGTCCTGGGTTGATCTGCAAGTGAATACTGCATATCAGGTTGGTGAAAGTCTTCTTCTACGGTAGATCTGCATTCCTGATCTTCCCTCCTGGTCGGTTGCAATATTGTGGTCCATAACGCGTGCAACTCTTCACTAATTTTTTTGCAGACTGAACAAACAGACATGACCTGAAGGAAGCTCCCCCAGAGTAGACTGACAATGGACGGATGATCTGGGAAGCGCCCGATGAGGAGAATGGCCATTTGGTGGATTTTGGCCTTGGATCATTGGGACCTGGCCTGCTTATTGGCCTCGGTTCCAATGGCCGCACACACGGGCACACGGCGCGTTTCTGCTGATTTGCTTGCCTTGGTCTCTCATCACTAGGCGCAGAAAACTGCCGCCGTGGGGGATGGACACGTGTCCTGTAACTGCCGACTGCCGTTCTCTGCTGTCCCCCGTTTGAAGGGCATGGGCATGGCTGTCAGGCTGTGGTCCGCGGCCGACCGCCGACGTGTGGGCCGCGACGGACGCCGATGCTGATACGCTCGGGAACGGGGAGCCCCACCGTTCGAAACGACGAAACCACAAAGCTCATAGCCAGGAGCCACGTGCTGGGATGCGTGACGCGTCCCACTCACACCTCGCCGCCTCCGCCCACTGGCCACTGGCCTTTTCTTGGCCCCCGCGGCGCCTTCCCGGCTCGTTCCCTCCGCGATGGGGGCAGCAGCGCCGTCCGGCTAGGGCCAGTCCCCTCCCGTCATTCCGCGACCGATGGCGCCGCGGTGCCACGAGCGAGAGTTTCGCACACTGCCGGCGCGCCGGCCGCCGGGAGTGTTCGGTCGCGCGACCCTGGCAGCATTGCCCGCCTGTGCGCGGCCGTCGAGCTGGCGCCGCCAGCGCTGGGCTTTGTCAGCCAGCTCGCCTTGGCGCCCGCGCGCCGCCACCACTCCGCCGCGTCTCGCCTGGCGCGCGCCGCAGGCGCCCCACGCGTGCGGAATCGGTAACCGCCCCAGGTACTACTCCTACAACAAACCCAGAACACCTGAATCGAATTCGAATTTTTTCTTTCTGATCATCCTAGCGCTGTTCGATATGGTTCCCCCAATCATGTGTTAGCGTCTCGTAGCTTTCCTCATGCCCACTTCCGTTTACGTTTTTCTCTGTCCACATCCTGATTTCCTTAAGTAACCACAATTTTGAAACAAAAAAAGAGCTACGAAAATTTGCTATTATAATCACTGCTCTGCACCTTTCGCAAAAAAAAAAACACTGTTCTGCACAATGCCATTGGTAGGCTAATTGAGGTTTGTCCTAGCAATTTGATGCCATCAAGTTAGATCTGCAACGGATTCGACCCATTCGAAATCGACCTAGCTAACCTCGCTTTTGTGCAACAAGATATTTTCCGCTGGTTCTAGAATATTCTCCCGAAAAAAAAATGGAAAAGAAAATGGGGGAATGTGCTACAGCTGTCTCGGCCAGAAAGCAGGCGAATAGAGAGAAGTGGCCTCCAAGAAAGAAGCGTGACTGCGTGACGCCAGCGTGATACGGCACCCGTGTTCCGTTCGAAAATCGGAATGCACCAATGCACCATGCTTTAATCCACTTTATCATTATATGATTAATTGCTTATTAGCGAACACGATTAATTACCGAACCGCATTTTCTCTATTGTACGGCTTGCTATTGTCTGTTAATGGCACTGGGATCTGGATTTCTATAACCGCCTTCCTAATTTGGCAGGTTAAGAGTCTAGACAAGCGGCGAAATCAGCTTGTCCAGCTATTAAAAAAAAAATCAGCCTGTCCGGACTCCAGGGCGCGCGCGACTCCGAGTCGAGCCCGAGCCCGAGCTAGAGCCGGAGCCGAGCCAGGCGAGCCGATCCACCAGTCGAAGCAAAACGAGCGCCCGGAGGCGTGGAGTGGGTGGCGTGGCGCTGGCCGCTGGGTATAAAGTGCCCCCTCCCTTTGCCTTGCATGGACGACGGCCGCATTCTCTCCCTCCCTCCCTCTCTCCTCTCCCTCAAACCCCCTCTCTCTCCTGCGAGGACCGCCAGGGAAGGTGAGATCGATCTCTCTGCCTCTTCTTCCCCTTCTCTCCCCTAGCTTTTTTCTGTTGTTTTTCCCTGCTTCGTCCCCGAAACCCGCTCCTGCTCCTCCTTCCGAAGCACGTAAGATTTCTTCTCCTCCTGCTCTCGTGCTGCGATTTCGTCTCGTTCCCGTGCATGTACGCGGTGCTGCTTCTCCTTGTTGTGGAGCGGATTCCTGTTCGATGTGATGATGCTTTTCCGTTTGCGAAACCTTGAGAGATTTGGCCCGCGGATTTTGTCTTGTTGCGAGTTTGTTCCTCCATGGTTTTGGTGCTTGCGGTGGTGTTGCCGTTGCGGTGGTTTTCGTGGTGTTGAAAGAGATTGAGGGAGCTAGCGGGGACACCGGCAGGTCCATGGTGATCTCCGCTCGCCTCTCCCTCCCTGGAACTCGGTGTACTGGTTCGTCTAACCGTCGGTCACTTGACGGCTCCCCTTGTTGTTTTTGCGCGGATAATGTGGGAAATGTGCAGTGTTGGTGAGCACTTCCGTTTCGGAGCTCTTCGTTCTCCGTGAGGCCCCTGGATCTCCAAAACCTTTTTGAGCGGTCTTGCCCTCAGTTCGTACTTCCGATAGGGTTCCAAAAGCGTTGCGCGATCGTTTTGCTGACATTGCTGTTGCTTTTCATAGTGGATTATTCGCAGAGAGAAGGCGGCTAAGGAGCACTGCGACTCCATTGTGATCTTTGTTCGCCTTTCCTCGATCGAATGCTGCATGCTGGTGCTTTTCGGTTTGCGAAACCTGTATAGATTTTGATCCGCGGATTTTGGTCTTGTTGTCAGTTGTTCCTCCGTGTCTTTTATGTTTGGTGATGGTGTTGCCGTCGCGGTGGTTTTCGTGGTGGTGAAGGAGGTTGAGGGGGCTAGCGGGACACCGGCGGCTCCATGGTAGATGCTCGCCGGCCTCCCTCCTAGGAACTCGTTGTCCTGGTTCTTCTGGTTCGTCTCACCGTCGATCTCTTGGCCGCTGCCCTTGTTGTTTTTGTGCGCTGATAAGTGGGAATTGTGCAGAGTTGGGGAGCATTTTCGTTTGGGAGTACTTCGTGAGTCCCTTGATCTACAAAACGTTTTGTGCAGTTGTGCCCTCAGTTCATATTTCGAGTTTTGCTTGTGTTGTTTTGTTCCGTGTTCGTTTTGCTGTTGCTTTTGGTAGGGGATTATTCGGAGAGGAGGCGGCTGGGGAGCATTGCGAGATCTCTGACTCGTTTTGCTGTTAGTCTTTCCTCGAAACATACCGTCGTCCTCTCCTCGCCCATTTCTTAATTCCTATTAGCCTATTGTTCTTGCTACTGCTTATATGCATGCGTCATAACTCAAAACTCGTGGATAAGCCTGCTCGTGATTTCTCTTTTTTTTTCCTGTTTGGTATCTATTAACGTGCTGTATGTTTTAGATATCGCTGTTTCTTTATGTGGTTTTAGGGGTTTAGAAACGTGTGGAGTTGAACCACCTTTTTCCTTATCGCCTTTTCTGTTGATCGTCTAGACACTACTGTGCCTGCGAAACAGATGGTCTCTGCCCGTCTCCTTCGTCTACCTGTTTCCTTGCTTTGTTCCCTGAACCCCTGTGCTAGATGTGTTAGATCTCTGTCTCTTGATTTTTCTTTGCTCAACAGTGTTTGATGCTTTGGTCGTTCTTGTTGTTGGGTGCTAGCATAGTAGCATGCACTACTTTTCTTTTTCCCTCTTTCCTCCTTTGGTGTTTGTATGTTCAGGATTAGCATATCTTGATGTGGCTTACTTACTGAACTAGTAAATCATGCTTGCAAGACTCAGTGGTGTTGTGCAGTACGCGGCACATCGCTAGCAGCTCCTTACTGTCAGAAATGTTGGCAAGGCTATCCTTGTTGCTTGTTTTACTTCATTTAGATAGTGTGCCTATACCACTAGTTTGTTACTGGGCATTGAAGTTACCAATCCTCAAAATTCACAAAAGCTGAACATCTTCAGTCACATTGAAATTTGATAATGCAATTTGGATTTGTGAAACTTTGTATGTTGTTATCACAAATCTTAGTTCACTTGCGGGTTAATTTTTTAGATGGATCTTATGTGCAGAACTTTTGTTAATGCATCCTTGAAAACTGCCGCTTCTTCCATATCATACAATTCTCCTGGAATGCACCCAAGGGCCCTGTCCCCAAGGCTCGGTTACATCCTGCCATTCAAGATTATATCTGTTGCTTCCTTGTTCATAGAAAATAGGGGGCCAAGAGAAGATGAGCTCTATCTATTGTTTCTTTCTCTGATGAAATCCTAGTTTCGCATAAGATAGACCCATTGCTAATGAATGTTTGTATTTGTATTTCATCAATGCTTTCTAGTGTTTTTATCTGCAATCTGATGTCAGTTTGTTAATTTCCTAAATTTTTCCTGATATGGATTTTTAGTAATTGTACTCACATACTATGTCACAGGATATCAAGCTCCACTATGTCACTTGCTGTGCCTGTGACAGAAAAGTCTACTGAGAGTGGTGAGAATGGAAGACTTCAGTATGCCGCGTCAGCTATGCAAGGATACCGTGCAAATATGGAAGATGCTGTGAGTAACCTACCAGCCTTTTGTAGTATCATTGGGAACATAGTTCCATGATAGACTTGCTATTAGTTGCTGTTAAACAATGAAGCCTCATGCGTGCGTGGCCTTCTTATTCTGCAGCACACAGTTGTTTTAAATCTTGGTGCTGCAACTGCCACATCATTCTTTGGTGTTTATGATGGCCATGGAGGTTTGATCTTCAACCTAATCCTCTTGAACAAGTTTTAAGTGAATGATGCCAGCAGACAGGCCGGATGTTTAGCAATCTGAGTTCATTGTATTCTTTTGATATGTAGCCCCTCTACGCATTCATGACTATTGTTTTGTTTAGCAATATAACCATTTACCACAATACTCGAGTTGTTCAATGTTCTGTTTCAGGACCCGCTGTTTCAAAGTATTGCGCCAAACACTTACACACTGAGCTTCGCAAACATGGACACTTTCGTCATGGTGATCTCACTGTTGCAATTCGGGACACGTTCTTAAGGTTTGTAACTTTCTGTAGCTCACTAAATTCATGCATTCTATATTTTGATATCGCATCTCTTAGCTCCCTTACTATAACGGATGAAAAAGGACAAATATTGCCACATTCTTTGCTCACAGTTGATAGTTAAACTTGCTGTAATAATCATTGTTCCTACTACTGTCGCAGGATGGATCAGATGATGAGAAAGAGGAAGGCAGGGAAGGAATTAGCTGAGTACGGCGGTAATGAAAATTGGGACGAATATAAAGCAGCTCTTCACTCCAGACGTTTTCTGCCTTCGTGTTTGCAGGTGCTAATTTCACTATTTTGTTTGTAAAATCTGACATATGAAAACATGTATATTTACTTCATCTTTGATGTTTTTTCAGAATCTTCCCTATGCGGGGCCAACATTAGATGGATGTACCGCGTGTGTGGTTCTCATTAGAGGCAACCGAATCTTTGTGGGAAATGTTGGTGATTCTCGTTGTGTACTCTCAAGGAATGATCAGGTGTGGTGACTACCTAGCCTGCGTTTATCTGACATCGAATCAGCATGATATTTGTAATAATATATGTATTCTAATGGTTCCTAAATGTTCTGTTTATTTCCATGTTTGCAAGGCCATTGCTTTATCCACCGATCACAAACCAAACCTGCCAGCTGAAAGACAAAGAATAGAAAATGCAGGTCGTGCTATAACTGTAAGTGATGCAAGAGGAGGTATCCCTCGTATTGATGAAGGAATTGCGATCTCAAGATCACTTGGTATAGTTTTGCCTGACTTTTTGGTCCGTTGTTGGATTATACAACTGATTGTGTTGTAATTAGTGTTTTTGCTTCCTTATTACATTTCAGGTGATCTGCAGTACAAGAATAGGGATGATTTACCTGCCGAACAACAAGCAATGACTGCCTTACCTGAAGTTCGCACTGTAAGTGTTACTAAAGTGTGTCACTAAATTGTGATTTTATCCATCTGGGTATCATCTGATAGAAAATTGCCCCGTTTGTTAGGAAGATGTAACTCATGATGCCCAGTTTCTTATTATAGCATGTGATGGAATCTGGTAAGTTTTCAGCTAAAGACACATGCATTGTTCTATTGTGGTTTGCTTTAATGTCCATGATTTCCATGCATAATACATCAAGCCGAAATGACAGTTAGATTCCACATAAGTGTTTCTTCAAAGTTCCTATGTAGAATAGTATTAAAAATATGCACAAGGATTTTGCAGATATTTGTTCAGATAAATTTGATTCACTTTGGACTAGGCCACTCCACCACCATGCATAATTTTGTATGGTTTCTAACTGTTGTGGATATAGCTCTTTTACATAGTTTGATGTGATGTGCCCACAGGGTCAGAGTTACAGCATGGTGCAATCTGCCAATCCTCTGTGTGTTTGTGCTTCTAGTGTACAGATAATTATGCAAGTTAATTTGCTGAAAATAATTATCAGATTTATTCTGGAAGTACTAGAGGAACGTTGGTACTTAATGAATCATACTGGCCGGTGAAGTTGTGGCTTCCAGCCAACCTGAGTAGTATTCATTGATGAAATTAATTTTCTTTCTGTTGTTTGCTCTAAATTCTAGCATCTCATCATGTCCTTTGTAGGGATTGCATGACAAGCCAGCAAGCAGTTGATTTTGTAAGGGGATACTTGACTGCTGTGAGTATTCTTCCCTCTCAGCATGTTTGCTTGTTTTGACAATGATGTATTAACAGAAGGGGAAATTTTGTTAGTTTGGATGCATGGTATTGCTTATTTACTGAGATCATATACAGTATGTGCAAAATATTTTCCCATCTGTGTATAGTAGTCAAATATTAGAGAAGACTTTGTCTACATGGTCAGCCGTCTGTGCCTTATTTTAGCTACTACCTGACTTCTGACATGTACAGCCTACACCTTGTTCATCTCTTGTCGCTGACTCGCTGTTGCCCTAACATATGTTATGGTGCAGAACGTAGGCCTGGGGTTAATCTGTGAGGCCCTTCTTCATCACTGCCTAGGAGAAGAGCGAGGGAGGGACAACATGACTGTCATGCTGGTTCGGTTCAAGACTCACCTGCCGCCGCCGCCTCTGCCGCCAGCACCTCTCATCCCAGCTGAAGCCAGCCATGGTGATCAGGAGCAGGCAGCTGCTGCTGCTGGTACCAACGTTGGTGGCAGCAGTTCTGCCTCGGCCGCCCCCACTGGGCTTTGAGTTTGTCTTTCCAGGAAAAGATTAGCTTGCTTACCCTGGTTCGTTCATGTGGTTCATCTTATCCCCCACAGAGTTCCAGATTCGTTTTTTCGGGACAAGATGAACTTGATTTTTGTCTGCGATATTATGATTTCCTATGATAGTAGCCCGTCGTACAAGGTACTGATGACGGAAGTTTTGTCCTGTGAACCATATGTTTGGGTCAACCTACCAATATTCTTGTTTTCTACGGTCTGTTGGATGCTGAATGTCCTAGTGCTTTAGTAAATGGTTGATTCTATCAGATACGCATTTCTGTGTTTTTGATCTATCATGCCCGGACTTGAGCTTCCATGAGTATATTTGCCAGTCACTGCCTTAAGAATGTTTATGTTCCACATGCCCCAGATTTTGTATGTCTTACACATGTGCTCACTGCATATTGCTTTGGGTTTAGTTTTTCGAACTGCGACCGTACTGTACCACTACCTTGGCTATTCTGGATTTCCTAATGCTTTATAGATCACTGCACTGTGCAAATTCAGAAACCAATGAATCAACGATGTTGCACTAGGGCCTTGTTTACATGTTAGAATTGAGAGGGTGAATTTGGAAGTATGATGTCACTTCGTAATCATTGCACCACTGTAGCATTTCGTTTGTATTTGTGAAAAATTGTTCAAAAATTGATTAGTTAGGCTCAAAACGTTCGTCTAGCAGAGCACAACAAAACTGTGTAATTAGTTTTTGATTTCATCTACATTTAGTACTCCATGCATGTTATGACATTTTGATGTGATGAGAAATCTTCTTTTTGCATAGTAAATTTAGGAGTGGATTTTGGGATCTGTGCCCAACACTTTCTGATCTGGTACTACCGTGGTGTTCATAGGATTGCTACATCAAGTCAGCACGTACAGTATAGAAGTAGGGTGCGTGTGCGATGCTGAAAATGGCTGTCCTTGACCGTGGTGTCCTCAAAGTGCCTACCGGCGCTCGAAACCAAACCGATGCGAACCCATCCAATGCGACGATGGTGACCCGGCCGGTGGCGCAACCGCAGAGGGTTTCCTGTCCAGCCCAACTAGACCCACCGCGAGGCTAGGGCTTCCTCCCAGCCGTCTTCGCTTCGCGTCCGCCGCCGTCCGCCGCCAGAAGAGGTAAGGTAAGCGACTCGCCGCCGCCACTCTCCTCCCACCACATCTCTCCATGGTGCTCCAAGCGCTCCTTAGCCTTCCGAATCGGATGCATTTCTTTGTTGGGTAGCTGGGTCAGTTGCGGTCTTTTTCTTTGAATAGACCGGATCTACTCTGTACGCGCTTGTTATTGGGCGGTTTGTTGGTGTGATTCGCAAGCTGTATCTCGCGAGTGAGGATCTCTTTTGCTAGGTTTATTGTCTCTGTTCGTGGCCGTAGCTTGTGGTTAATCGTGGGAGCTTGGAAGTTTTTGTGGGTAGTATGTTTGTCCTAAGTACTATTGTCATCTCGTGTGGTAGTGATGAGGGTGTGCGATGTTTGCGTTTCCAATATGCTTAGTCATGGTTGATTTGGCTATGCTATGATTGCTTTGCAATTCTGTTTTTTATACGCAGAGGTCTAATCTTTCGTTATATGGGAATTGTCGTTATGCATTTGAGCTCGGTGACGAACTATGACTGAGTAGATTGAATTATTACTTACTTTGCAGTTGTTGGTGCTATCCTGGGCTAATGCTAGACTGAACTATAGTGATGTTAATGTTGTTTTCATGTAATTGCTTGCCTTATAGGACAACATTCTTCTATGGTTTTTCTCTATTCTTTTGCAGCTGCACCCACCTGACATAATGGTCTTTCTTTCTGTGCAGTCCCGGAGGGAGTTCTTAGAAGCACATATGGCTCCTAAAGGTACACTACTAATATACATGATGTTTCTTTTTCCCTCATTTTGTTCAATGAAAGCCATCAGCTAACCTTTACATTGCTATAAATTGGGTGTTCTTCTGTTCCTGTTCTCTTTGCATGCATGTCTCTACTGTTGAATTGCATAAGGTCTTGGTTGGTAGTTGTAGATTGAGTGCTCTGATCTAACAACTACCTCTTAGTTTCATTATCATGCCTTGGCCAGAACATGCAAAGTATCACAAAAGGGGCAGTATAAAATTAGAGGGCTGTAATTATTGTATTGTCCTTTGCATACAGAAGGGATCTCTAATGCTATGATATCCATATCTTGGTAGTATATTATTGTTTCCTATGTGACAACACCATGCCTATTGTTGTGCATAATCACCTTCAATTCATTGACAATTTCTATTTGATAGGTTCACTTTACATTATGAATTAACTAACTTGTTTATGTGATGGTGTGGGTTGATTAGCTGCTCTTGCCAAGAAAGGTGATGCCAAGACCCAGGCCTTGAAGATTGCCAAGGCTGTTAAGTCTGGGGCTGCCAAGAAGAAAGAAGATCCGCACGTCTGTGACATTTCACCGTCCCAAGACCCTGAAGAAACCTAGGGATCCGAAGTACCCAAGAGTCAGCGCTCCTGGGAGGAACAAGCTGGATCAGTACCAAATCCTCAAGTACCCCCTCACAACTGAATCAGCAATGAAGAAGATTGAAGATAACAACACTCTGGTCTTCATTGTCGACCTCAAGGCGGTCAGGAAGAAGATCAAGGCTGCTATCAAGAAGATGTATGACATTCAGGCAAAGAAGGTCAACACCATGATCAGGTTTGCACCTTGCTCCAGTGTTAGTTGCTCAGTTGTCGTGCATTACTGTCTATGTTGTGTTACTAAGTGATCAAACATGTGTCTGTGTAGGCCTGATGGGAAGAAGAAGGCTTATGTGAAGCTTACCCCGGACTACGATGCTCTTGATGTGGCCAACAAAATTGGCATCATCTAAGTTACAGGCAGTTTTAGGCATCTCTGTCATAGTTCTATGTGAAACAAGAGTTTTGTAGCTATTTCTTATCTAGGGCCACAGTGGCTCTGTTACCATGATGCGCACTTATGAATTTGGTATCGTCCAAGTGATCTGTTGAGCTAATTTGAGGTTTTGTACTTGCTTATACTTTAGTTCCTTTCTGAGCATATCGTCGGATTTGTGTCATATTAGCTTTGTTGTTGCAACTATCCCTTGCTGGCCTTTAGCTATGACTTGGATTGAGTTTTCAGTTTTAACTTGCCGCGTCGTACCATGCACAACTTTTGTGCAATGGCTGCATCTGTGGCATGCTGGAACTAGAATGTTATGCATGATGGGGGTGAAAATGCCCCACCTCTTAAATTACCCTGCTATCAGTTGAATCTCAGTTACTACTATATTACAGTCGAATTGAATTTTGTGTGAGTTTTCAAATCTATCACGGTCGCCTCTTTGTCCATCATCAGTCGGCTAAACTTGAAAGGTTATCTTTTTGTCCATCGTCAGTCGGCTAAACTTGAAAGGTTATCTCGCTTAAGCCAGGTCACCTCACTCATGCACAACATGGCCATGGCATACTTGCACAACCCCCGTGCAAACCGCAACAGGCCGGCGCCGGCGTCCTCACCCGCCGCCTCTTCTGCGAACTCGCGCTGCGCCCCCACCCGCGTCGGCGTCCAGTCCGCGGTCACCGTCACGTCGTCGCACCTCTTCCCGTGCGCCGCGCGCGCCGCCGCCTCGCAGAACCGCGCCACGCCGTCCGCGCATCCCGGCGGGAACCGCGCCCTCGCCACGACACGCGCCACCGCGCCGGCCCGCCTGCCCGGGCCCATGGCCAGGAACTCCGCGACGCCCCCGGACTTGTTGGCCCTGAGCTCGCGACCGGCGTGCGCGAGGACGACGACGAGGCGGATGTGCAGCTGGTGCTCGTGGTGGTCCGCGACCAGCGTGCGCCGCCCCGAGGCACGCAGCCAGATGGCGCCGTCGCAAGCGGGGAGCCCGTGAAGGCGAAGCTGTCCGGGCCATCGTGGCGGATCACCAGGTCCTGCACGGGCTCCATCGTTGACGTCGAGGCTCGAGGGCCGGGTAATGCTGAAGCTTAGCTGTGCCGATGAGGCGATGAATGAAGCATAGCCCAGCAACTCCCCGGCGTGAAAAAGGATATTGTATGGGAACTTTAGTTTTGCCCGGTGAAGGATGTGCACCAGAACATACAGTACGTGTCTAGTGTTTCCTTGTTAGAGCAGGACACGGCGATATCGATTCCGAATCCGGCTCCAAACCTCCTATCCACGGCCACGAGCAAACACTTCTTTTTAACTGTGTATTATAGGAAAGAACTCGTGTAAAAAAAAATAGGGAAGAACTACGAGCAAATGATTGTACATCATATATGAAGGTTGGTTAGCATTATCTGCACCAAGTCTTCGTGCTGTTGCCTCGAAGAAACATCAACGGTGGTTGGTGTCCAGCGTTTTCAGTTCTTTGTAAGGTCTGGTAAACGTATTATAGCGATCTTGGTGGTCGTGTAGGACTACTTGATCCCATGATGAGATGTAATTCTCTTATTTTGTTTGGCCGTAGCCGCTCTGGTCAAGACCGGGTAATACATTATCTATTATCTAAAAATATATGAATTTACATGTATTTCAGTTTTAACAAACGATTCGATGCTTTCTTGTTCTTGCAAAACAAAGGAAAGTACAGAGTACTTTCATTTGGGCTTTCGCCCCAAATGCTGGGCTGGGCCAGACTCGGGTGGAGAGTTCTCAGAGACACACTGACTCGTGTCATCGTGTGCTTTGGCTGGCCAGCTAGCCGCCAAACCTAGTACTCTGGCTGGTACTGCACCTACCCTCTCCGAGATCTCAATCTCCACTCAATTTTTTTTTGAAAGTAATCCACTCAAAATTGGAGACGCCCTCTTCAAAGGCTTATATTATTTATTTTTTTGGAGTATACACAAAATAGCGTACGGAAAACTAAATTAAATTAGGGTTCGCGGTTATACCACGTGCCGAAACGGACGGTTGCAGATGCGTCGTGTCGCGTCGTCGCCTTCAGGCCCACCCGACCCCACCACGACAGACCCAATAATGCGGCGATACGGCAAGCTCCAAACGGATTCCCCCCACCCAGTCCCCGGTGTCCGTGGAGATCCCATCCCTTCCCTCCACATGCTCGCAGCCTCCGACGCAGCTGCCTCCGTTGACACGTCACTACCACCGCCCCAGCCCAGCCGCGGACGCCCTGCCCGCGCGCGACCTCCGCCTGCTCGACCCGCTCTTCGTTTACCCGTCCGCCATCCTGGGCCGCGAGCGCGCCGTCGTCTGCAACCTCGAGCGGGTGCGGTGCATCATCACCGCCGACGAGGCGCTCGTCCTGCGCGAGCAGGACGCCGCGGGGGGCGCCGCGGCGGAGGAGGCCGTGCGGAGGTACGTCGACGAGCTGCAGCGGCGACTTGTGGACCGCGCCGACGACCTGCCGTTCGAGTTCATCGCTCTGGAGGTCGCGCTCGAGGCCGCCTGCTCCTTCCTGGACTCGCAGGTGCCTCTCTTATCATCTTGATTAGATTTTTCTTTGCTTTTCCTGGTGGAGAATTGTGATCGCGTTTATTCCTTGGTCTCTGATAATGGCTCTAGTTGTTCTACTATTGTGGTGTGTGCACGTTGCATTGTGATTTGTGAGCTTGATTGATTTTGGTCCTCTGGGTCGGAGTGTATCCTGGGAATGCGGTGATGACGGGTCTTCTGATCAGTTGGCGCATGGCATAGGGCAGAACAGTGTGCCATTACGTCATAGGAATATACTTTGTGTGCCTGATGATGGTTACTGACTTACTGTCACTCTGCCGTCATGTCCTCTACTTCCCATTCACATTGTTTGGGTAAACATAGGATTTCCATTCAGCTGTATTATAGGTTGTATCGTCATGGCCAATTAAGCTCTGAACTTGATTAAACTTCCCTGAACATTAGCTATGTGGATTATCAAGAATACTAGTATATCATACTATAACTGAAACTGTCATGATTGACCTCTCTCAGTTATTAATGTTGAGGTAACTGAAGCTTAAAAAACTGTATATGTGATCCTCATGTGTCAGTACCATTAAATTTATTGTTCATCTGTTTGATCCCCTGCGTCCTAGATTTTTTACTAGTTGCTACCACCAAATTTCGAAAGAAATGAAACCATCTTCACATATTTTACATCAATTGGCAATCTCATACTTCATTTTCGATTTGTGGGCTTTCAGTTATGCCCCTTGTTACAGATAATGATTTGGCAAATATGTGGGAAAGTTAAAACTATTGCATACTTTGTCAGGCTATCGAATTAGAGGCTGAAGCTTACCCATTACTAGATGAGCTGACATCAAAAATCAGCACCCTCAACTTGGAACGTGTCCGGCGCCTAAAGAGCAAGCTTGTTGCATTGACAAGGAGGGTCCAGAAGGTAAAAGGATGGTCATAATAATGCTTCTGCTTGCTGCGGCTACTTGAAAGCTTTTTTTTCAACATTCCAATTCATTTTTTTCACTTAAGGTCAGAGATGAGATAGAGCAGCTGATGGATGATGATGGTGATATGGCTGAAATGTATCTCACCGAGAAGAAGATGAGGATGGAAGCATCACTGTTAGATGATGAGGACCTTCAGGGAATTGGCAATAATCATAATGGGATCAGTTCATCTCTCTCAGCTCCAGTTTCACCAGTTTCAACGCCCCCTGCACCTCGGAGGCTTGAGAAGGAATTCAGTTTCGCCCGAAGCAGGCACAGCAGCTTCAAGAGCTCAGATAGCAGTCAGTACAATATAGAGGAACTGGAGATGTTGTTAGAAGCCTACTTTGTTGTCATTGATTACACCCTCAGCAAGTTAACTTCGGTATAAATCCTGGATTGCTTATGTGTTAGCATTCGTTTCTATTGTAAGCATTATAGTGGTTGAAAGTTTTGTTGATTGCAATTTTTTGCAGCTGAAGGAGTATATTGATGATACAGAGGATTTTATCAACATACAGCTGGTAATTTCACCCTCAAAGTCGTTTACATTCCCATTATATAGATTCTGGAATTTGCTTCTTGCTCATCCAAAGCTGCAAATTTTAAGGTAGTTATTTATAAATGCTACTCCCAAACATGTCGATAATTATTCGTCTCTGAATGGTTAGTTGGAAATTGGCATGGAAATATTGAATAGCGTTACTAAATAAGATTGAATGCTCCTTTTGGTTTTTGACAATAACATGATCATTTAGTTTGGAAATGTTAGGCACACTTCTAGCAAGGTTGAATGCTCCTTTTTTACTTTGAGAATGACACTATAGTTAGCTTGGAAATGTTACTATGTTAGGCACACTAATTAGCGAGGTTAAATGCTGCATTTGATTTTTGAGTATAGCATGGCAACTTTATATGGTACTATGTTACTTGTGAGTATAAACTGTGGACAGTAGTGTGAGCTTCAGTTGAGCTGAAGCATTGTGCAAATGTGCTTAATGTTGGCAAATATGTGGCTTTGGGTACACTATAAGCCGGCTCGCGTTTCAGATGCTTGCAGGAAGCCGCTGGTGCAAATATTAACTTACTGTGGCCTTCAACTGAAAATATCTTCCATGTTGCTCTTCCGTTTGCCATAGATTACATATGTCTGTGGGAAAAACCTTTCCTTTTGACCAACTTAGGAAGTACAAGACAGCCAGTAGCCATTGTTTTCATAGTATGCACTTAAACCTAGTGGCCGTTAGGATTGACTCATTCGATGGCATGGTTAAGATGCTAGTATCAATTGCAGAATCCAATTCCAATGTGGATTTTCTAATTAAGATGGGACAGGGAAATAATAACTAAAAAAGAGCTTGCCTTAGCTGAACATAGCATAAAGAACACTCTAAACTTTGTTAAAAGCAGCGACAGCGACCGGTGAAGCGGTGATAGCCTACCTATTTCAACTATCTTTCCTTCTACAGTATCACTAAGGAAGTGTAGCGAGGCTAGAAAGAATATTCGACGATACAGTTTTTTAGTCGGCCAAATCGTTGTCAAGTTGCCGTGAACGACATAGATGCATTTTCTCCTGGCCTATTTCTGTTGCAACTTGTGCCCCCCGATCCTCCTGAAAAAACAGAGATGCTCACATGATCATCACAATTCACAAATGCTGCTGTTGCAGGATAACGTCCGGAACCAGCTGATCCAGTTCGAGCTGCTCCTGACCACCGCCACATTCGTGGTGGCCATCTTCGGAGTGGTCTCTGGGGTTTTCGGCATGAACTTCGAGGTCCCTCTGTTCTCGGTGCCCTACGCGTTCGAGTGGACGCTCGCCATTACAGGGGTCTGCGGCGCCGTCGTTTTCTGCTGCTTCCTCTGGTACTTCAAGAAGAGGAGGTTTTTCCCTTTGTAGATGGAAGCTTCTCTGGCCAGGTTCTGTGTTTCTTCTCTTCTCCTCCGCCTCCTCCGTGCTGGCTTTGCAGAAGCAGCATATCCCAATTCCCAAGTTGGTCACGGCAATTGTACATGCATTTTTTTTTCTCGAATGCGCGGTGATGGAGCACCGCTGTCTGTACACATGACACGTGAGCTTTCTCCTTTCAAGACTTCGGGCGCTCCGCGCTGATCGTGTAACTTCACCCGTCTGCTGTACACCTTTATTATCGCTGCTTGGTACATGTGACACTGTTCCGCACGAAAGAGGAAAAGGTACAGAACTCTGCTGCTCTCTCAAGAAAGTATTTGCGTTGCGTGTGTTGCTGTTGTGAGGGGTTACGGCAGGCAGTCTGCCTTTCTCATCAGGAGAGGCAGATGGAAATGCCGACGTTTACTGCTTTGCAGCAGTAGTTGTACACTCGAGCTGCTACGGTGAGTTTGCACCTGCTTGTCCAACAAAGATAATTTGGGTCTCTGAACCTGCTCTTGCTCCTTGCTATTCACATGGAATTGGAATACGCACAAAGGGACTGAACGGTGAACGGGCACATTTCCATTGGTGCGTTTCGCGCGGGACCAGCACGTAAGGGTTCTGTGGCGATTGATGAATGTCGTTTCTAATAATTTCTTCCCTCAGAAAGCGAACGCTTAGTGCTGATAGCTACCTCCGTTCTGAGATTTGCTTACACGTGGAAAAATGATGCCAACAGATAGACCACAAGTTGACGATTTCCGGTTACTCCCGGACCCCGTACTATGTGCGCTGGTAAACCGAGTTCTCCAGCTCCGTCCTCCGTGGTCCACAACGCCGGGTGCATCCACCCCAGTATTCCTGCAATCCTGCCTGATCCGGTCAAACTCCATGGTAAAAACTCTGAAGTGGTCCAATGGGTGTTTGGCCCCTAGTCCTAGTTCCTATTTGAGACAGTATCCAGGTCTTTAGGGCATGTACAGCCCGTCGCTTGGGCGCGGCGCTAGAGCGGCAGTTTTGCCAAAACCCCCCCGCGCGTCCGCAGCGACGGCCCGAGCGTCGCTAGACCGGGCGACGGGGTCGTCCCGTTCCCCGATGCTCAAGCGACGCCGCGGCGCCGGGCTATACGACGGCCGTCTCCAGGAGGCGTCGCCGGTGGGATCCCGCGCTCCGACCCTCCCCTACGAAATCCCCTTCCTCTCACGCTCCGCCCCTCCCGCCAAATCCTCCCGCGCCGCTGGAGCACCTCCCTGCGCCGCCATGCCCGCTGCCGCCTCGTCCTCGCCGCCGCCGACCTCGTCCAGGACCGCCAGGAGCGCGGAGTTGACCAGAGTGGGAGGAGGATGCCGGCTTGCCTGGAGCTTGACCGCAGCTCCGCGCCCGCTACCCATGCTCGGCCTGAGCCGGTAGGAGAAAAGCTGCCGCGGAGCACGACTGCGAGTACAGGGAAGCTTCAGATCCACCGCGCGTTGGATTCACCGGAGCATCTCGGCCGGAGCTCCTCGCCGCTGCGGCTGTCGGAGTTGGAGCCGGAGGGAGGCGGAGGAGCTGCTCTGCTCCACCGCGGCTAGGTGAGGGAGGCCGCCGGCGCGCACGAGCGGAGGGAGGCCACCATGCACAGGCCGACCTGCTCCTCGCCCTCCTGTATCGGGCGCCGCTTCTCCAAGACCTCCGGCCGGTGCGCGCGTCTGGAGCAAGACGCGGACGCGAAGAGCTGGGAGGCGGCCGCCGGCGAGCGCACGGGAGCTGGGGGCCGCCGGTGAGCGCACAGGAGCTGGGGGCTGTCGGCTTTTTTTTCTGACATGGGCCAGCAGGGGATGGATGGATAAGCTCAATGACATCTTTTCGAGCGGTGAAAAGATCTGCACATGGCCGTGGAGCATGTGGGCAGGAGATGTCCACGTCGCCTCCATTTTCTTTTAACTCGGTCGGACTACAGCAACAACAAAAAAAATGGTACGTGGTACTAAAATGACTGTAAAGATGGTTCTATTATTTATGCTTCATATTATTCAATTAAATGGCCACACAGTGATGTACACAAATGTATTTGTAATTGAACATTAAACAGCTTATAGACAGTCTCCCTGTCTATGGGTTGTATGAGCTGTCTATACATCTGTCTATACGCGTAGTTCAAGGTTCTACAGACGGGTTCTGTGTAAGGGCTGTACATGCCCTTACTCAGACGGTGAAACCCTGCCAATCTCTAGGCGGTACAAAATTAGTGAGTCACAGTTTCCCACAAGTACCTAAAAAAAAGAAATTGCAATTTGTCACAAGTACAAGTGGCTAGCGTGCCATTGCTAGTTAATTTAGGGGGAAAATGCAACAACCACCCTACATGTCACTCTGGCTTTGAAATTCCATCTTTGTTACGAAACCTCATCCTTAAATGTTTCTGTTGTTCAAAATTCACCCCTACGATACAAGATCTAAGTCAACTTCACCTGTTTTTCCCGATACGAGGCACTAGTGTAGTCTTTTATCAATATTAGATACTTCTAAAAATACAAACATAGTATGTTTTAGAGCTTTTGCTAAAAGAATCACCGGTAAAAATTCTTAAATATAGTCGCATCAGTTATTTTACCATATGTGTCCTTCACAACAACATGATGAAATAAGCATTCAAACACCAAAACAAACTCCCGCTACTCCCGCTAGCTTGGCTTGTTTTGGCTCTGTCAGTGAAAACCACTAAGCACATTTAGTGGGGTAGCTTTTGCATCGAAAAGACTAGAGATGAATATTTACTACAAAAACATCTTTTGGTTGCTATCTCTAAATTCAAATGGTATATGGGCATTGCTCGGGAAAAATGATATATGAGGGGTGGTTTTAGCGTTTGTTTTCGTTAACTCAAGACTGAGGACCATAATCTCTGCACAAATCTCACTTACGATTTGAAAATAATTTGCTCTGTGGGCACCTGCAACAAACAAACCCCCTGGCTGCCCTCATTCCCACCAGATCTCGTTCCACTCTCCCTGTCTTTTCACCAGCGAGTTCAAACCACAGCACGCACGCGACGCCAGCACGAGACCACCCGAACCGAAGTCACCGAGAGCTGCCTCGCCAGCCCAAATCTACTGCCGACCACCGCACAGGCACCGAGCACCCTCCACCCACCCACCAATACCAGCGGCAGTAAATTCCGAGCAGCCGCTGCCGAGGCTCCCTCCTCGCTCCCCGCACCCGTGTCCTCCTCCTAGGGTTTCCTCTCGCCTCGCCGGCGCGCCGCGTCGCCTCCCCATTGCCGCGGGTGCTGGCGCGGGGCGTTCCGCCGCTCGGGGGCCCCCGAATCGAGCCTCGCCGGAGCTGTTCGTGCTGATTCCTGCGGGGTTCTGTGGCTCGGCCTTCGGGGGGCTTCGGGTGGGAAGGTTTTGACGCTTGTGGGGGTTTGGATCGAGGGCCCTGAGCTGTGTCTCCGCAATGCCGGGCTGGCCGGGCGGCGATTGCTAGGGTTTTCCGGGCGGATTTCGCGGGGAGAGCTGAGGTTTGCTTCGAGCGCGGGAGCTGCCTGCAATCCGCGGCTTGGCTTGGCCCGAATTCAGCGTTTCCACAGCAATGCCTCGCCGATTTGAGCTCGCGCTGAGGTCCTGAAGAGCGGAGGGGTTGCCGGGTGATTTGTGATTGTGAGGAGTGTGTGGCTCGGGTGCAATGTCCGGGGCTGGCGCGAGGGGCCGTCTGTCGCCGGCGTCCGGCGGTGCTGGGGACTCCGAGACGCGGTCCGCGGGGAGCAGGACGCGCTCGGTGTCAGCTACTCGCGGGCGGAAGCCGTCGCCAAGGCCCGGGAGGGATGTGACCGCGGCAGCTGCGGCAGCGGAGGAGAAGAAGCCGTCTGGCGTTCCTACATTGCTGCCCTCACTAAGCGCGCCCGCAGGGATGCGTCGGCAGGAGCTGCTGCTACGCTCAGGGCTGTCCCTTGATGCGTCCTGCTCGTCGGACGCATCCACAGACTCCTTCTGCAGCCGGGCGTCCACGGGGAGGATTGGGAGGCCGGCATTTGGGGCGAAGAAGAAGAAGACCCTCTCTCAGACTGATTACAAGGCTGTTTCCATGCTGGAAAGGGATGGTGGATTGGCTTCCCAGACTGATGCTGCTGGTATGAAGAGGAGATGTGCCTGGGTGACTGCAAATACTGGTGCGTGCTTTTGCATCTGCGTCCATTTTTCAGTATTTGCTCAATGGTAACCTATAATTGATCTAGTATAACAGTTTAGAGTGATGTTGTAGTTATTCTGTTCTAGACAGAGAAGCTAAACTTTGGGTGTAGACTCCAGAATGCACAACTAAAGGCATATCTCTTAGTGAGGTAGAATCCAGAGTGCTAGTAGATTTAAACTTGGGCTTGCATATGGGAACTGCAAACCATATTAATTGTTAATGGTTGGGTCATTTTAGTCTTCAGTTCTCTTATGATCGTTATGCTAAGACCCCAAAATCGATATGTTAAAGAAATGCTGTTTCTGTTTGGTTATGATGCAATCTCTTAGCTATTTTAGTATTTTACATTGCTCCGGTTCATTTGGGAGCAGAGGTTCTCTATCACCTTCTATGCAGGAAGAAACCTACCGTGCTGGAACAATGAGGACAGAGGATTTGGGTTACAGTTACAGATTTTGTCATTAGATTCTAGTTCCTCAGTTTTTATTATTCCAAAATAAGAAATTTTACCTCATAACATCGAAAATGGGATGTGATTATGTTATCCACCGAGGTTCCTTGGTAAACACTAGTTTGATCAGGGAAACCACTAAAAATGAGTCTGCTAATGAGAGATACAAATTTGATCAATTCCACTGGTTTGCCCAATTATAGACATGTTGAAGTTGAATTAGACAGGTCTGGATTTCTTTACCAGGGTAGATCCAACAATGTAGTTAGTGGTAAGCTGGTCTTAACCTGTCACTTGTTCATCCCTCAAAAATGATAGCTCAATCTGAAATTAAGTTTACTACCTTGTATGTTTGAATGTATATGAGATTCATGAGCATAATGTAGGGTCATCATAATATTATTCTGTTTATGTACATTGCCAAAGTAATTTTAACTGCTATTTTTAGTCTCCTATTATCTTCTGTGTGTTGAATATTTATTTTAATTGTTATCACTTACAAATGCAGATCCCTGTTATGTTGCGTTTCATGATGAAGAGTGGGGAGTTCCAGTTCACGATGACAAGTATGCAGATATGATTCTTGATTCTTTTTCCTCATAACAGCATGAATTATGCAATATTCTAATGCTCCATATAATTGCAGGAAGTTATTTGAGTTGCTAGTGCTGTCAGGTGCATTAGCTGAACTTACATGGCCTGCAATTCTGAACAAGAGAGCCATATTCAGGTATCTCTTTGCATTTCCTTAGCCTAAATCTCAATACTGTGTTTGGTGATCTTAGTAATCTTCAATATGCCTCACAGGGAAGTTTTCATGGATTTTGACCCAGTATTGGTCTCAAAATTGAGTGAGAAGAAAATTATTGCCCCTGGAAGCCCTAGCAGTTCCTTGTTGTCTGAGCAGAAACTGCGTGGTGTTATTGAAAATGCACGCCAAATACTCAAGGTTAGCAGTTCAAGCCTTTGGATAATATATTGCGTGACAACATATAGTCTAGAGTGTAGATACTGTTTTGGTTAAGGAATGATGATGTGGCGTAGCTTGAAATACAATCACATGTATTTACATTTCTGGAAATTTGGAGCCCTTCTCAAGATAATACCTTTCATCATCTACTAGTGCCTCTTCATTTTGTCCACGCTCCTACTGATAAGAACCATATATGGCTTTTAGTTGAGTCTTTCTTAGATAAGAACCGTATATGCCTTTAGTTAAAATCTTTTTAGATAAACCATTGTCTGAATTAAGTGCTTATACTTGCAGATTGTAGAGGAATTTGGATCATTTGATAAATACTGTTGGAGCTTCGTGAACCACAAACCTATACTAAGCCGATTCAGGTACTCTCGCCAAGTTCCTGTCAAAACATCAAAAGCAGATGCCATAAGCAAAGATCTGGTTCGGAGAGGTTTCCGCAGCGTCGGCCCAACAGTCGTGTATACCTTCATGCAAGTCTCTGGCATGACCAACGATCACCTCATCTCCTGCTACCGGTTTTCTGAATGCGCAGCCGCCCCAGCTGGTATTGCTAAGCTTACTGATGGAAGCGAAGCAATTTCAAGCCACAACAACCATGCAGGGGGTACGGAGCAGAAGATGAACGGAACAAATGGAGTGGCTGCTGATATTGAACTCTCCAGGACTATAGACGAGCTCAGCATTTCATAGCGGTTAGTAGGGGTGCTGAAGCGAGGTGGTGTTAGCTTTGTGTATTTTGTGTGCTGTAGTGTAGGTGTGATTCGACGTTCTTTTTCCATAGTTTACCACTCGTCAATGTAGGGTAGAACAATTGTAGTCTCGGGCGTGTCAAGACCATTGAACGACAGCAGTGTAATGATGTATATTCTTTGTGTGCAACCTGTTTGCCTGAAATTCAGTTGAGCCAGCTTGTCGTTGTCACCTATGCTCATCTGAAAAGTGTTATTGCTTATACCAGCATCTCACAAAGTATCATGCTTCTGTTATGTTTATGTATTTTAGTTATACAGCAACTGCATATGTACGGATACAAACAGTTGTTAATTGTAACCGGTCGAGGACAGGAAGAAGTGGGACAGACTGAAAGAGTATAGGTTAGCCCGTACGGTATCCAATATTACTGTGGAAACAGCTAGCAGAAGAATAGTTCAAACAGCAAGTTCAGAGATGCTGTGACAAAAGTGGCAGTAGTTGACATGAAGGCCTATGTATGAGGTGGTGGGGGTGATTCGGATAGGATAATGTATCCAAATGAATAGTGGGAACAGCAAGCATTTTGGTTGGAAAGCACCCGGAATCGACAGCCAAGCAACTCCCTCTGGACTTGTAGCTCAATTTGAACCATTGTCTCCATATCTCTCTGCCTCCCCGAAAACCGGCGGCACCGCCCTGTTCGGATGGATGGTTTCCAACCAGCCAGTAGTGTTTTTCTCTCAGCAGAAACCAGCACCAGCCAACAACCGGTCAGCAGTGTTTTTTCTCAGTAAAAACCAACACCAGCCACCAGTCAAACAAACAGGACCGATCGGTTCTAAGCCATTGCCGCTGCTGTCGCCGCCTCTTCTCGAACCGAACTCACCAAGGTGACTTGCTTCAGGGCTATGCTGCTAAGAACAAGTGGAACAGGGGGAAGTAGAAGTAGCAGCCGCCGGCCGGCAGAGGAGATCGGGAAGTACAAAGCTGGCCCATCTTATTTCGGAATGGAAAAAGTTCTTTTGACTTCCCTTAACTATTGACAAAGTCCGTTTTCGTCCCTCGTCTCTAAAACCGGACATTTATCAACCCTAAACTATAGATGAGGGAATAAAATCGGACTTTGTCAATAGTTAAGGGATGTCAAAAGGACTTTTTCCTTTCGGAATACGGCAAGGGAAGGCACACACGGCCCACGAGTAATGCCTCACCGCGTCGGGCGTTCATTAGCGTGGGCCTGCGGGGGCGTATTCTTCGGGCTCAACGCCCGTTATTCCCGTTCATTCCCTTCTTTCCCCAACTCCGTACGGCCCAGATGCCTCCGAATCATCATCAGAGGCTTTGTTCCCAACCCCGAATCATCATCAGAGGCTCAGTGCCCGGCATGAGAAGCGGTCAGGTCCGGAACCGGAAGCCCAGGGCTCCGTGGTCAGGTACTCAGGTCGTCCGGAAGCCCAAGGCTTACGTTACCCTAAAGCGCTGGTGGTCAAAAATCGATTTGTCCATGACCCTCCCGCTCGGCAGATTGCAAAACATTGCCTTTGTCGATTTCAAAACTTGAACTCGCTGTTGTAAGCAACTGACGGACCCAGAAAATACATTATGGATTCAAAATTTCAGTACATGTCAGTGAACTTCACCAATTGGCAGTGGCAGCACAAGTTCAAATTGCACCCATCATTAACAGTTACAACGACAAATAAAAACTCGAAGGACTAGTGCATGATGGCACAGTTGAGCGCGACGTCAGCAGCCTCTTCTTTCAGAGCTAGCAACAATGCAACGCATATCAGGCAGCAGCAGACATATGATCTTATGTAAAGAATGCATGCATATCCAACTCAGAATTTATCAGATTAATGCGAGGAATCCGTTGGTATCATATGCGCGCTCGCTGAGCCCTTCGGCACAACAGTTGAACATTAACGCCACTGTGGCAAGTGTTGATATTCCCGATCGGCAAGTTGAATCATGTATGTCTTTTCCTCGAATATATATTAGTTGTCAAATGAAGCAGGAGTCATCTTCCAACATCAGCAGGCCACTCAGACGTGGAATTTGCAACTGCATCAGTACTCGGTGATGTCGTCCTAGGCCAGCTGAAAAGAAATGCTAGAAAACAGTACAGCTATTATCTGAATGCTCAAACAATAAGTACCTTGTCTCAACGTTTAGAGTCAAGAGCCATGGAGGTCTTCGCGTCCCATGGATGACCGTCTTTTTCACGCATTTGACAATAATATTGAACTACTATGTCGCGTAAACTTAGAGTTTGCTTGTAATAACTATGGACTGCTGCTCCTTCTATAAAGGTTAAGCTGCAACTTTTATTCCATTATCTAAAAAAAGTACCTTGTATCTATTTTTACATGTTCACATTTCAGACCATCAAAAACCTTCTAACCAATAATATAATTTATACAAGTAGCTCACCATACTGGAAAAGTTCCTGATGATTCAATTGACAAGTACAGAATATGTTCATTCAAAAAATGAAAGATTTGCCCTGAATATGTTCATTCAATATCTAGCAGTTCTGATGAACATTGTATTTGTTAAGCCAATTTCTTGTATTTATTCTACAGGGGGAACAAAATCTAGGTGTAACAAGAGCTAGGAACCCAGGGCTATATAACTGAATAATGACATATTGGTAACAAAGCTCGAGAAATAGGAGCCAACTATGTAATTGTTTCGACCTGATGATACTTGTTTCCTTCATAATAAACCCCTTTATAATCACAGATGCTACCATGGTGTGCCTATAAACAGACTGTTTGTGTTCTCTAACCTAACAAAGTAACAATGGAGACAGTACCTCCCTTGCCTTTTCCTCTCTCCCTCTCATTTTTTAAATAAATTAAGCATATAGTGCAGCATTCATTTGATTGTCCTTACACTGACAATGGTGCATATTGTTGGGATTAGCACTATTACAATATGCACCATTTTTCTTGATTATATCATTTAACACCACCCCACTCCATCCCACCGCCACCCCACCATCATATTTAAAACATATACCTGATCAATGACTAGTAGAATCCAAAACAGTCCTGGAATTCATTCCAAACATATGCATAAACAGATGAAGAAATTGAAAATGCTGAACTCACGTGCACTGCTATGTGCATGTCCATTCCTTCTGTCTGTGTCATCCATGTATACCTCCAACGCCTATAACCCATAGTACTGTTTGTGATGTACTATGTGATGAGAGTACCTGTCTTCTAATTTTATTAACGGTTTTGTGATGTATATGTATTATTAAATTATTAAAGTATTTCTCTCATCACATATAAGTTGTTTGGGATGTCTACAAGGTCTACACTCTAAGCAAGGTGAAACTTTGACAAGCAATTTCTGTGAAAATTATTGTATTCACTACCAAAAAATAAAAGATTGTATTATATGTAAGACGTTTTCATTATGAATCTAGTAACCTTAGTCTTACATTGTCATGTATCCAATTCTATAGATATTGGTGGTCAAACATGATTGAAACAATTACATGCAAAAGAATCCTCAAATGTGCCATACATTTACAGTTGAATGAAGTATCGTTGAGTCATTACCATTTAATGACATTCTTAACCTAACCAGCAATATTACTCACACTTGAAATCATCTCTGGCTTGAATGTCTTTTTTCCTCATGAATATATGCCTTCATGGTCACTATAGATCCATTGGCTAGAGGCACATACATGCCACACTGGTGTGGGAACTGACATGCAGGCTCTCGTCTAATTCCATACTTAATCACAAGACAGACTAGATGATATGGGCATTGGACGGGGATTACATGTCACTACAAAATCATCTTTTCTATTACTTAGTTGTATTTTTAGATAAAGATGGTTTTGATGTGCGTGTGCACAGGCCACATCATATAAAGGTAAACTAAATATAAGATTGCATTGAACAAAACTACATGACTGAACAAGTGGGAACTAGATAATTCAAGTGATTAACATGATTACAGAAAGAAAGTAACGCCACGATCATTCGTATACGACCAAGACTCACTTTCATATGGAAGATCAATGCATGCGTGTATCAGTTAAGAAGGTATATAAGGTGCTTTTTGGAACTTACAAATACTCCATTATCTTGTGAGGGAATATCTTACATGTCATTTTATTGTTTACATGAATATTATACATAGGATCTACTTGAAACTTTATATCCAGCTAGCCATTATTCACCGTTTTGGTGCCATGTTGAAACCCAAAAAAGACAACGAAAACAGCCTTGGCAAGACGGTTAGCAGTTTAAAAGTAGCAATCAGACTCTTATATGTAAAGAAAGCATGCAATATTGCAGCCTAGGTAGTTGAACTTTCTATGGCTATCCCGTGAATCAAAAAATAGGAGCAACTTGCCCTTCTTTTTTTATAGAAAAACATTGCATGCACACTTGCATCAATCTCACGCATTTCCACCGAGAACATATCTATGTGAGGTTGCAATTCCATGTATTAACAGAATTGTCATTTTGTGTGTGAAGAATCAATAATCGTGTGCTGATTAGAACTTCGTTAGGTTCAAATCTAAAATACCCAAGCTTGTCTATACAAGACAATGTTTCTAAACCAACCTGTGATCAGCTTCACTGCTTGCGCGTACGTTGAAATTAACATCCTGGACGAAAAGTCCATGCTTGAGCATTACCATTACACGGTACCTTTAATATTAATTATGGTGAGACAATACAACACGTACGTACTTGGCATGTATGACCTCAAAAATGGTAGGTACTTTTGATTAAGAACGCCAATGACACTCTGCTAACAAATCCTATACTACCCCTCAATTAAACTATCTGCAATCTACAGTGAATCCTCTTACACATTCAGCAAAACTTTTGGAACTACTACATTATTCCAAGACCTATGATCTTATTGGCAACCAAACACGAATATATCAGCTTAATTTACACCAAAAGGAATTCAGAAATATATATATATCACGAGTCTCCTCTAAAGATACAGCGAGTCAACATGTGCGGCCAGGGACAGGAACCTGAGTACGATAACCATGAATAGAACAGTGGCTAGCTATCTCAACACTATCCTACATATCTCGAGCCCTTAGGGGGACAATGTATCGTTGCACCATTACGCCTACTTTCAATACCAGCGACGTGACTACACTCGAGGTGTAAATTCTCAAAGAACAGAAAGGACGGTAGCACAAAAGATAACTGACCGATCGATCTGATAAGGTGCGGAAACAGCAGCGACAGATCTGCCGACCGTGTCACCGTACTGTGCCCTTCCCTCGCCTCGAAATTCCATGCATTGCATTGCTCTCCCCTCGCCACTGCCTCCTGTTCTCTCCCTCTTGGTCAGCTCATCTCATCTCTCCACAACTAACTGTGCCGCCTGTGAATCGCTCCCGAGCTTAACAGTGCCCTGAAAACGAAAGAGGAAACCAGGAACGAGACAGAAGAGGAACAAGTGACTGGTGAGCGGTGAATAGATCTGGTCAAAAAAAACCATAGAGGGATCACGGATCCATGCGTCCGTCCGGTAGATTCCATGGACGATTCTGCTGCCATATCTCGGATTCCAAGATCTATCAATGGCACAGTAAAATACCATGTATTTCCTTCCCAAGAATGGGGTAAAAGAAATCTGGTGGTACTTCCCCTAATGGTATAGGGCTCCTCGGAAAAGATGAACGGAGGAGCTTCGTACGAGGCCGAGGAAGCAAGAGAGGGAAAAAACAAGAGCAAGTACAGGCAGCAAGCCAGATGAACCCCCGTTTCGCCGGTTCCAAGTTCCATCAATCATCAAATCAAACAGTGCCATGAATAATGTAAAAAGACGACCGGTGGATCGAACAAATCCAAAGACGATATCAAAATTCTCGCTGAAACGAAACCTGGTCCGGGCCACTGCACGGAGGCAGCCCGCGCGCGGGATGGAGGCCAAGGGCTAGCTAGCTAGGGCGTGGCGGAGCGGCGGCGCCGGCCGGCGGTGAGCGCGAGCCGCGCCTGGCCGTGTGGCACGAGAGGGGGCCGGAGGCCGCCAGCGGATGACAGACAGAGCAGTGAGCACGCGGCCGCGACGGCACATCCGACGCCGGTGCCGTCACGCCCGGCCGTGTGCTCACTCTCTTCTGTCACCGCGCGCGCGCGCGCCACGCCGGACCGGTCGGCCGGCCGGCAGCCGCCACCCCCGCCCGCCCGCGCCGCTCCCTCCCAGTCCCAGTACCCCCCGACCACTTGTCGCCGTCCCGGCCACCACGCGCCGGCCGCCTCGCTGGCCCACTCGGCCGAATTGAAGACACGGCGAGAAAGACGCGAAAGCCTGGGGTGTTTTGGCCGCTACCCTGGCGACTGGTGGCGGTGGGGGTTCGAGCGAGGAGGAGCGCGCACCCGGCCGTGCCGATTTATAGCGGGGAGGTGGGGCCAGGCCGCGCACCAGGCCAGGCGTCGTGGCAGGGCCGGCTGGACGGACGCTCCAGCTGATCGGGCTGAGGCTGGCTGGCCGGCTCTAGGGTTCGCTAGCTCGCTGCCGGCTGCTGCTGCTGCGTGAGCTAGCCCATGGGAGGCGGGATCGGAGCTTGGCAACGGCGAGGAGGCAGCTCGATCGGCCGGGTTGCCGGCGTCGGCATGGCTGGGCAGGTGGCTAGGCTGGCGGCCGGCGGGGGGTTACCTTGCTGCGAGCGAGGCCGGGGGGAATTAGGTGCGCGGCCGGGTGGGGTCTCTCGCTCCAGGAGATAAGGGTATTAAAATGGAGGGCCAGTAGGGGCTTGACACGGAGCACATGCCCCCCCTTTGCCTTGCCTGTGACCTCCGCTAGCGCTAGCTTTTTCCTGCCCCCGCGGCTGCTAAATTCAGAAAGGAAACGAGATCACGCCCGCATTATTACTCACTCCACAATGGAGGACGTGGCCATTTGTAGTCCGGACAGTCAAAAAGGTGATCCAGCTTAACGGGGCACGTCGAAACTGATTGGTAAAACTCTCCCCGCCACGGAATTGCTGGGTAAACAAAGTTAAACCTCGAGGATTCTTGGCAAGTTACTGACGATCACTCCTGCTAGAATCATCCGAGCACTTTGCAGGGCAAGTCAAGTCTACAAGAGCATGAGTCACTACTCACTACAGGAGGGGTGGCGCAAAGAATCAGTGGGGTGGTCCACGGAGTAGTAGTAGCCCGGGTGTTGTGGAAATCTGCGACGCTGGTAGCCATGCCATGCCGATGCGGCAGCTGCAGCGAGCGATATGATATGACAGTACGACGGGGTGTGGTCTCTCCTGGTCCGGTCGATCGGCGCCGGCACCGAGGCTGGGGAGGGCAGCTGATGAGCGGCATGCCTCCCCCGTGGATTTCTTTTTCTGGGGCGTGCCTGCGACCGCTGCGAGTCCCGAAGCATGCATGCACACACCCTGCGCCTTTGCTAACCGTTCCCAGACCTGATGTTAGATTTGGGTGGGTGAATTTGGGAGTATGATGTTACATCGTAATTATTGCGTCACTGTAGCATTTTGTTTGTATGTGCGAAAAATTGTTCAAAAATTTATTAATTAGGCTCAAAATGTTCGTCTCGCAGAGTACAACAAAACTGTGTAATTAGTTTTTGATTTTATCTACATTTAGTACTTCATGCATATTATGACATTTTGATGTGATGAGAATCTTCTTTTTCATAGTAAATTTAGGAGTAGAAACTTTGATCTGTTTAGGCCCAAGATATGCTACCACCAGCGCTACGGCCATAGGCCCGGTACCAGCACAGAATTCGTACCTGTGGTCCATGCCCATGGCACCCGTTTCAAACGCAAGTAGCCAAGAATAATAATTGAGCGTCATCATCGGTTTCGAGAGAAAATAGGAGTACCAACGATCTTTATGGAAATCGGCAAAAGTTCATGACCTTTCCAAATGGATTAAGACCACCTGGGCCAACACGAAGGCCCTGTTTAGATGCAAAATGCCACTCCCAAATTTTCCCCATCATATTAAAATGTCATAACATGCATGGAGTACTAAATATAGATGAAATCAAAAACTAATTGCACAGTTTTATTGTGCTCTATGAGACGAACATTTTGAGCCTAATTAATTAATTTTTGGATAATTTTTCACAAATACAAACGAAATGCTACAGTGACGCAATGATTACGAAGTGACATCATACTCCCAAATTCAACATCTAAACACCACCGAAGTGTGCTGATGAATCAGAGTGACTCCAGATTCATTTAAATTTCCAACTCAGCCAAACTCAGCATTCAGCAACCTTTTTAGAAAAAAAGCTGCATTTAACATGGATTTTCATTGAGAAAAGAACAACCTCGTCCAAGTGGCAAAAGTTCCCCAGAGTACCAAAGCAACATTTTCTAAAAAGGCAAAATCAGCTCGGCTGATCGATTAAGATAGAGGAAAAAAAATACATCATGGTTTATCAATATAACCATAAAAAACAAGAACAAAAGGAAACAAACACTGGCATACTGCTAAAATTAGATAGAGTACGTGGGTCAAATTACTCGCTAATTATACTCCCTACAATTAATGATTATGTTATCAATTGTTGTAGCCCAGGTAACATACAATTTGCATATAAGATCATAAATTATTGCTGATAGTTATTACCCAGCTAATAGATTTAACCATAACTCTAACCACTGTTGAATATTGGAGAAAATAATAGCAATTTTAACTTCTGCAGGTTGGCTAAAGTTCATTATTCCGATAGAGAGCATCAAGTCACTTCAGGGATAATAATTTCATGAATTCAGCATGAGTTTAAATTGGCACACAAAACATCAAGTTTGCTTTAGAGCATAGAAACTCCATATGATTTTTTATGTATAGAGCAACTTGATCGTTTAAACTTCAGGGATAAGAAGTTCACAAATTCATCATGAGTTTAGACATCTATAATATACAAATTACCTATAAATGAAGTTTTTAACAATTACAGCCATATATTTCCAATATCTCCTAAATTTGTTTTTAAAAAAGTAATAGTATTCGCTCGAAAGAGAGTCGACAGCCTACTTGGTTTGTTGCTTACAGGCTTTAAGTACATGACAAATGCCAGTTTTCTCCTCCCATTGATCGATACCCCATCTAAATATTTCTTTTAAAGTCAATTGCAAGTTGTGGAAGTTTGGAAATATTTAAAGCAATAGTGGAACTATAGTAGTAGTTTTTTCTTGTTTATGGAACTAACAAAGTTGAATTTGACACCCCAAAAACCTCATTGGGGGTGTTCACTTCCTCAAAAGAAGGGGTGAAAGTTGGATGAAAATATCACATCGGACACTGTAGCACACTGTAGCACTTTTCGTTTGCTTATGGTAAACATTGTCCTACCATGACCTAATTAGGCTCAAAAGATTCGTCTCGTCGTGTACATCAAAACTATACAATTAGTTTTTTTATTTACCTATGTTTAGTGCTCCATACATGAGGAAAGAGATTTAATGTGATAGTGAATAGTGAAGTCTGAAGAGAAAGTTTGGAAGAATTTTGTCTTTTGAAGGGAACTAAACAGGACCACTGATTAGATCTCCCTGACTGAAGGGAGAGAAAAACTCAAGCCATCTGTGTCCTGCGACTTCATGTCCGGTAAAAGATCCCCACAGCATGATGCTTGCATGACTCCGGATGTGGTATTTTGTTTTATTTCACGGTCCAAGAGGATGTGTGGATGCCATAAATGTATGAGTGCGTTTGTACTACACGCTAGAAGCCATGCCATATTCGTCGTGGGACAATAATGGAAGCCACGGGAAGAAAGAATTCCCACATGAGCATGTCTGACTGGCGAGAAAAAAATTGCAGGGAGTTGAATTTCTTTTTTTGTTTTCAGAGGGGTACACCCAATGTTTGCGGGGCGATGTCAGCTAAGCCTCGCCTCTCGCACGTCACGCGCTAGCGGAATCCGGATTCGCCTCGTACTCCGCCGCTCTAATTTTACTCCCCCGATCGACGCGCAGCATCGCATGCGCTCACCCCTCCCGACCCGTCGAGTCGAGCGTCCGAACGAGAGCATGCTCTCGCATTTGTTAAACTCAGCACGCACGCACGCTTTGCTGTGGTCCAGTTCGCGCTGAAGCTGCGTGTACTACTGTATATATGCTGTGCACGGTACGACCAGGTCCTCCAATCAGAGGCAAAAGCAGCCCGGAGGAGATCGATTCTGGCGTACTCAGGGCAAAATAAAACCACCGGTCCTCACCAACAATATATGTTCCGTGGAACTGTGGTCCCTTGAGCATTTGAAACATTTCTGCACATACGCACACGCCGTCACGCACTAGCCAGGCCAGCTACAGAGCTAGTTTACCCTCCTGACTCTGAGCCGGTGAGCCCCCCTGAGCCCTGACCGACGACGGCCAAATCTTTGAGATAGATTCCGCGCGCAGTACCGGCACGCAAGCGTACACACGCACAAAATAAAAGGCAGCTCCAAAGCGTGTCCCGGCCCGTACGGCGCCACACGCACGCACCATCCATGATCCAAGCCTAGGCCTAGCCACTGGTGGTGATGGCGATCGATGGCCCCGGGCGCCGACAGGTGTGTGCCTCGGCCGACCGATCAGCGCGCGGGGCGGCCGCGCCGGGTGGTGTGGTGGTGTAGGATGGGCGCCACGGTCCCCGGCCTCTCTCGCGCGCGCCCCCGGCTTCCCGAAACCAATCACCCAATAGAGAACTCGGCGGATCGGGGGCCGCGGCCGCGGCCGTGCACGCGCGTGCACTGTGCCCAAGCCAGCGTACCGCGCCGCTCGTACTCCGCACTGTAGCGGGTGCGGTACGGTGGTACTTGTCACTTGTGACATTGCCACCACATGCCACCACATGACGACGCGGTCGACCGGACACGTCGGGCCCGGGGGGCTCCGATCCGGGATCTGGCCCGGCCTGCCGCCCCGTCCGGCGGCTGTGGGCTGTGGGAGTAGCTAGCTGCTAGGAGTACGGTCATGTCTCGTCAGGTGGTACCTGCAGGGTACGTACGGGCAAGTCACGTCCCTCTCGTGGATCTACCCGATCGGCTCGTGCAAACGCAGTGGATTGGTTGGTTGGGTGTCCAAAGTGGAAACCGGGAGATGTGTAGTTTTGGAAAAGGTCTCAGATTCAGGTTACAGGTAGGTCGCCTGCGAGCGATTTTTTTTTTCTTTTCAAATATACGCGGGAGAGCTGTATATATACCTTTACAATATGCTTAAAGGCAGAAATCGGAGCAGTTCTGAACATCGGCATCTTTTTGCTTCTTTTGTGACTACAAATTCTGAACCACTGCTGCTTTTGAGAGGGAGGAAGGGGAGATTCTGAACTTTCTAGTCAGTCACCTTCAGCTCTCTTCATATCAAAGCCCATAATGCATCGACTGTTTAGTTGTTGGCCCAACCCAACCAACTCGGCTAGCTCTTCTTCAATGCCTAAATTATTGTCACTGGGCTCAGTTCTCAGTTAGTATGGCCTTTCCGATGCTGATAGTCGTATTAGGCAATCCCAACCCAATGACTAGGATGATGTCCATAGCATTAAATAAGGTGTCATGTAGGATAAAATATGATGTGGCAAGTGAGTTAATAAAGAAAGAGGAGGAAACCGGGTCTTGCATGAGACATGGTTTCTACACGCTATCCAAGATAAGATGAGAGAGGAGCAGTATTTAATTTAGTCATAGAGCATCAGTGTCTGCTTTGGGAGGGTAGTGTCTTGTACTAGTTTCTTGATGATGTGGAGGCTATGGACATCACTACTACTGTCTTGGGTTGGGACTGCCCTTAAGCCTGAGATGTTGGGGGATTTGGATGTACTGTAATAACCAGCTCGTGAACAAAGTGGCGTGGTGATGCGTCAGAGGAATGGATCCGTCACCCATGTGATGCCTTGGCCCATCACCGGTCCGGTCCGGTCCTCCATCACACGAGTGGAGTGCAAGCTACGCATAAATGACCGTGAAACTCTAGGGTGTGGGTGGATCATGACACGAGATCGACATGGAGCAAAGCCTTCCAGATCGCTCTCCAGTGGCGCCTCCTGTCCCCTGTGCTTGTGTGCTCCTATGATTGGTTGCTCCAGGTGGGGTCACGCATGCTCGTGCTCCTGCTGCTGCTCCAATTATTCCAGCTGTCCGCGAGGTACACCGCCTACTCGACCCCAATTCTATACTTGGCAGTTCAATTCAAGTACTACTGAGACACTGAGATATCAGGTTCAGCTGTTCAGTAAGGTTTCACCTCAAGCCAAGCAGCTGTTTAGTCAGGTTTCACCTCAAGCCAAGCATTCGTGCACTACTTCAATTTCAGACGCCGATGCTGTAACCAACCCCTCTCTCAGATAAAATCACAGTTAAGTTAACCAATGAACAGGAGCCACGATTGGGGCATTGCTGGAGCAAAGCAATCCGGCGTCGCAACATATTGGCCGAACAATCAGCGCAGCCTCTGCTGCCCATCGTTTCCTTTTTTTTCGAAAATAAACTGCCCATCGTTTCTGCTATGCTCGTCGATGCGCAGAATGTTCCGTCCCTGTCATGGAACGGGGCCGGATCATTTCGTCAATCATGACGGGTAGCGACCGCTGTGCCACGGCAGCGACACGCTCACGCGCATCCCTTTCGTGTGCGCTTTACGCCGGGGTTCGGCGAAGGCGAGCTCTGTCCTAGCTGTGCCTTCCGTTCCAAGTCGAGTCATCGCAGGATAAGAAATTCGGCGAGATAGATAATAAATATGATATATATCCAGACCAGTACCGGCGCTACCAAATCCAAAACAGCAAAAGCTCACCCGATCGTTCCGTTCCACTGGTTCGGTTTTGGTTCCCCCGGCTCCAGCGGTGCCCACTAATGGATGGTGATGCAGTGGCCACCGGGAGGTGCCCACTCGCTTCGTCTCCACTGACGAAGAACAGAGCATAAACCATGTTGCTACAGAATGGTTCTGATCTGAGGTCATGTAAAGAAGGACATGCATACTGGAAAATATATGAATAGATCGTCGCTTGGACATCATTATGCGAGCGATGATTAGCGACTATATTAAATAAGACATTGAGAGCTGCCGTTAGTACGTCAGTAGTTTGAAAACGCAGGTCTAGCTGCAGAGAGGGGCTCACATGAACCGACATCGTTAAGAGAGGAATCCATCTGTGATGATTTCGACACAACATCTGAATCAGACGCTTTGCTACAAAGAGCAACCAAATTCAGTACAGTCACTGCACAGAACAAGGAATCAGAAAGCAGTAGGACGGATATTCATCTATCTTTTGTGTTCCGAGTTCAGGTACGACCAAAAGTTACAATGTGCTCAGTATGCAGGAACCATTCTGAGCATTTCTTTCTCCTGTGTTAAGTGCACACTTTGCAAGTTGCAGTGCAATGTGCAAGAACGAAAGGTGAAGTACAGATACACAGCAAACAAGCGCGCCGGAGTAAACTGGCGGTCAGATGATCGGAGGCGGCGGCGTTTCCCAGACGTCGAACACGTTCTCCTCGTTGTGCAGAGCGAAGAGCCGGTCGCCGCCGATCGAGAAGTCGCAGATGGCGCCACCGTGGCTCCGCCGGAGCGTCGACGTCAGCACGTACTCGGGCCCGCTGAACACGGAGATGCTGTCGTTCATCGACGAGAAGAGCTGCCCGCCGTGCTTGGCGAGCTTCGGGTAGCAACTCTCCTCGCCGGGCACCTTCCGGTTCATCAGCTTGCTGCGGGAGCTCCACCTCACGCCGCCGGCTCCGCTCCGGAGGTCCAGGAAGCCCAGGTCGTCGTACTGGTTGATCACGCACACGGAGCGCTCGTCCTCCATGGCGATGGCGTGGAGCACGCGCTTGTCGTCGAGCGACGCGGCCGCGCCGGCGTCGGACCAGGACCAGGCCACGTTCTTGGCCCGGAAGTCCAGCAGGCCGATGAAACAGTTGTCCGCCTTGGGGAACAGCGTGGCCACCATTAGCGCGTTGGTGGCCTCCAACCACTGGAGCTTGTCAGCGTCGCCCATGGCGCAGCCGGGGGGCTCGTAGAAAAAGTCGGCCTGCTCGCCAGTGGCGCGGTCCCAGACGCCGATGCCGTACTCGTTGAGCCGGCCCTTGCAGCTGGCGAAGATGCTCGAGTCCTGGTCGAACGCCAGCGCGCCGGCGGTGAAGGACTTGACCTGCTGGTCGTGCGCGACGCGGAAGCGGTGTCGGAGCTCGCCGGAGACGGCAGAGAACGCGGCCATGCCGCCGTCACACTTGCCTAGCCGCTCGCGCGCCGCGACCAGGAGCGTGGCGGCGTCGAGGTAGGCCGCGTCGTTGACCTGCGAGTGGTCGAGCGAGACCGGGCGGCGCTCGTCGAGCATCCAGTTGTACACGCGCACGGCGCCGCCGTGCGCGACGCAGCACCCGCCGTCGGGCGCGGCGCGGATGGCCGTGCCGTCCCCGGGCGCACGCCCGGGCACGGACGCGGCGAGGCGGAGGCGGTCGCCGTCGAACGCGCCCCCGGCGCGGACGTGGTCGAGGTCGAGGAGGCCGTAGTAGAGCGCCTCCCGGTAGAGGAGCTTCTCCGGGAGGTGCGGCGGCACGTGGAGGCTGCCCGTGCGGAGCAGGTCCAGGAGCACCGCGAAGCACGCCGGGTTGCGGTCGATGAAGTACTCGGCCACCCCGCCGCCCGGGGAGGGGGAGGAGGAGACGTTCCAGGAGGAATCGAGCAGCGCGCCGAGCATGGAGTCCCGGCCGGCGTTGGCGAGCGTCGTGGTCGTCGTCTCGAACACCTGCCCGCCCACGTTGAACCGCACGCGCCCGCCGGCCGCCATCATCGGCGCTCAACAAAGATCAATGGACCGATCTTCACACCGCCCCAGCTTGTCGCGGCATCCGGCGCCGATAACCGGAGGATTCCGCGGCGTATCAGGCGGGGATCGAAGGTGCCGGGCTGCGGCCTCCGCTGCGCTGTACCTGGCGGTTGGGGGAGGCCGCGGATTGGGCCAATCACTGTTGCCCGCGCCTGTACGAGGTCGCGGCGTCTCTATACGAGCGAGTAGCAGCAGGTTGGTTGGATCGCTGCATCGGCCTGATTTATGGCGTAACGGCAGCGCGGAGGCGGGGGGCGAGGGGGAGAGGAGACGGAGGGCACGGAGGAGGGAGGCGGGTGGGGACGGGCAGGTGGTAGTGGGGTGGTGTCGCTTTGACGTGAAGACGGCGCTTGATTGGGAGGACAAAGTCCCCGGTAGCCACCGCAGCGTCCGGGGTCGGGTTCCTTCCTCGCTGTTTTCCCTCCTCGCTGTTTTCCCCAATTTGGGGGCCAGCCTCTGAAACGCCTAGGGACAAAAGATCACTAAGGGCAACTCCAAGAGACTCTCTAAATTTATCATAATTGCTAGTTTTAGAGATTTTGATTAAAAAGGTACCTTCCAACAGCTTCTTTATTTGGTTATGTAAACATAGTCACTCTCTATTCCGGATTTCTCGCTCTTCAAATATAGAAAAGAGAATAGCTTTTCAGAGTGCACACAAGATATAGAAAAGCTGTTAAACGAAAACATATAGAAAACAATTTTTGTACAAATGACTCTCTAAATGATGATTTAGAGAGTGAGTTTTAGAGAAACTCTTGGAGATGCTCTAAGGCCTTGTTTAGATGCCAAATTGGGAGGCTAAATTTAGGAGTAGAATGTCGCTTCGTAATCATTGCGTCACTGTAGCATTTCGTTTGTATGTGCGAAAAATTGTCTAAAAATTGATTAATTAGGCTCAAAATGTTCGTCTAGTGGAATACAACAAAACTGTGTAATTAGTTTTTGATTTCATCTATATTCAATACTCCATGCATGTTATGACATTTTGATGTGATGGAGAATCTTCTTTTTCATAATGAATTTGGGATGCAAACTTGGGAACTAAACAAGGCCTAAATTTCAGTGACGTTTGTAATTTTGCTAACTTGTTATATTATAGTCAACGATTCATCTCGAGGAACAAGGTTACGAGGGGGGCGAGCAAGTCAAGTCGTAGTCGTCACTGTGGATAGAGTCCGCCACGTTGACGTGGGAGTCAAGATATCCTATCGCGCGGCCGGCATGTTAGCTGCAACCGTGCAACCGCCCGAACGTGGCCACCGACTGGCCGGGCGCGCAAAGTCATGCACATCACTGACTTCACCTCACGTCGTCGGGGACTCGCGGTACGTTGCCCCCAGCCGGAGTGGCGGACGCGCTCTACGACCACGAGACCTCGGGCGGTCGGGGCGCTCCGACCGGAAGTCAGCCTGCCCTCTCCAATCATCGGCGCCGGCGTTATCTTCCGGCCTCGTTTCGCGCGGCCATTGCTCATTGCCCATTGCCGTTTTCTAATCCCGCTCGCTGACCTGAAGAACCCCGTGTCCCGTGTCCGTGCCTGCCGCCTTTTCCACTACCCCGCTCCTGCTCGCGGTTCGGTCGGGGTTCGTGGATGGAGACGGCGCGGCGGCCGTACCAGCGCCGCAGCGCGTTTGTTCTGTTCTGCACGGGTTGTTGAGTCGGGGGACTCCTAGCGGCGGATCCCCGGCTCCCGGTGGCTGGTGCCACAGCTTTCCGGCAGGAATGGCCGGCGCTTCGAGGAAGGTTGTGGGCACGATTGCACGATCACTACTGTGGTTCTGGATATCGGCCTTGTTTAGTTCATAAATTTGGTGTATCAAATTTAGAAGTTTGAGGTCTCTTCGTAATCATTGCGTTATTGAATCATTTCGTTTGTATGTGTGAAAAATTGTTCAAAAATTGATTGATTAAGCCCAAAATATTCGTCTCGCAGAGTACAACAAAACTGTACAATTAATTTTTGATTTTATCTACATTTTCATGCATGTTATGATATTTTGATGTGATGGGAAATCTTCTTTTACATAGGCCCTGTTTAGATGCAAAAAGCAACTCCCAAATTTACTATGTAAAAAGAAGATTCGCCATCACATCAAAATGTCATAACATGCATGGAGTACTAAATGTAGATGAAATCAAAAACTAATTGCACAGTTTTGTTGTGCTCTGCGAGACGAACATTTTGAGCCTAATTAATCAATTTTTGGATAATTTTTCACAAATACAAACGAAATGCTACAGTGACGCAATGATTACGAAGTGACATCATACTCCCAAATTCACCCTCCCAAATTCAACATCTAAACACCACCATAGTGAATTTGGGAGTTGTTTTTGAAACTAAACAAGGCCATCGTGATGACTGAATTCATCATCATGATGTGTGACAACCGATGGTCCGCTTGCGATCATCACGCGGCCACGGGCGTACACAAAAACCGGACATCCGGACATGGCCGCACCAAAAGGGAAAAAAAAGAAGAAACAAGCCTTATCAAAGGATGGCGTACGATTACATAGAAGCACCACACGAGGAACACCAAACTTTGGTACGGACGCGCGCGCACGCAGACGCAGTTCATGACATGAACCAAATCTCCCTGTATCCCCATGTGAACAAATGTTCGCGGATCAAACAAAATCGTTGAATGGCATTGCAATTCTTGATGAAACTCCCAATAGCCAAGGGGAATTAAAGAGTTCAAGTTATCTAAAACTTGAGCTACTATGAGTCACTAAACATCCAAGTACCGAGCTATGAGTCAGTAAAAAGCAATGAATTCCTAGTTAAAATCTGAAAGTAACGTAGGAAGTATGTGCAATTATGGGGTGAACTTGAACCACCCTTTTTTTTTGCAACATTCACATAATAACATTAACACATTTTGTTTGCGAGATGATAACTCAAACTACATTATAATCTGACAACAAAGCTTAAACAAAGCAAGCATGGAATTCACTTTCTCCCCAAGCTTCATATTCGATGGAAAGGAGAGACTGGAAAAAGCAACACCAAACATTACAGCTCCTGTTAAGAATTTGACACTGAACTATGACTCCTCATGATAGTCGATAAGCAGCCGATCTAAGGAATAGAAGGCATATGTTGCAGGTTCCTCATGCTAACATCTTAAACTGAGGATGGAACGCCCCTGAGAAGAGTAACTAGTTATGGCTCTTTCTTCGACGCTTCTTCCTAATAGAAGTTTTAGCAAAACCTTTCTCTTCCTCCTACTCATCTTCTTTCTCCTTTCTCTTCCTTTCTCTTGAAAGGCCACTAGTCTTGGATCCATCTACAACTTCATTGGATTTCACTTCATCTTTTGAATTTTTGTCTTCATAGTTAGCCTCATCATTGTTGCTTGCCTTGAGTATCCTTCTCTGCACCTTTTCCTTTCAGTTTGGATGGAGTCACAGTGCTATCAACATTTGTTGTATTATTGTTCGAGCGCACACCTTCTGGATGCCCACTCTTATTGGGAGGATTCTTACCATCAGTGGCACTACGCATGAGACAATTGAAACAATTTTACATAAGTTATTGTGCGTGCAATGTATCAAAGATGATGCATCCATAACAAACACTTACCTTTGTGGTGTTCCTGTCTTTCCTTCCTTCATTTGCTGACCTGAGCTACCTTCAGCTCTTCTGCCACGTGACCTAGTTGAAACAAGAAACAACTCATATTTGGATAAATTGATCTTGTGCATAAGTAATGAAATAATTAATTAAAAGGAATGGAGTATCGACATGGAACAGTGGGGCAAAACAACAGGAACAAAAGAACTAAAACTTGATCAATTAGTTCACAAAGTAAGTCAATGTAAAAAAGAAGCAACACTATGAGGGAATCGACTTCAAAATTTTGACTTGGTGGTCACCACTAAATAGCAAAGTTATAGCTACAAGATCGGAAAAAATAGAAAATGATACTCTATTTCAGTTGTCACAAAGAGGCCCAAGGCAGGTTGCATGGTTGATGAAGATTGAGCGAAACACACATACAACAATTCATATAAAAGCTTAAAAACGCACTGCGGTACTGCAAAAAAATATAGCTCATACAAGCTAAAACCACTTTTTTTTTAAGTTATAAAATCAGTACCCTCACATCCCATACACATTTTTTAAGAAAAATGATATTTTAGGAAATTAAGAAAAAACATGTGTAGAATTCAAGCTAGAAGGAACAATTGGTTTAATCAATGTGATAAATAAATCGAATGAGCAACCACAATGCAAAATAGGAAACTTTTAGAAATATCCAAAAAGTGGCCAGCAATAACTAATAGCATGCTCGTAAATAATCAAAAGTTTCATTAGAAAAAATGTCAACAATATTGGCACAGAAAATGAATTAACCAATTAAGAACATAACTATTCATAAGAAACATATACAATGATTATAGATTTTTTTTTTACATTTCATCATTTGACCACCAAAGTTTAAATCTCGATCCAACAAGGTTTTCATCAAGCATTTTGTTTTTCTTTGATGGAGTGGCCTGGCAAAAGCATGGGAAAAATTATGATTAACTGAAACATAAATTAGGTTGAAGACTATTCACCACGTATCAAGTATGCATACCTCTTCAGCTTCATGCAGATGCTTCCTTTTTGACCCCCCACTATCCTCTTGTTGACCTTTTGATTCATCCATCTTTGTTGGGAACACCATTTCCTGCATTACGATGATTTATATAAAATAGTCATTGTGGATGACCACATTATGGAATAGAGTGCATAGAGAAAATGTTTAAAATATGATGAACAAAACAACAACCAAGGACGACTAAAGTTAAACATTTGAAAAGATTAGTTGAGTTATAAGTCCACCTCTAGCAATGCTTTGCCTACCAGCTACCTTATAATAGTAAAAGCATGTAACATAAATAGGCACCATTGAAACCTAAACTTTACCTAATGATATACATGCATGTGTTGTGAAGCGTCCCCTCGAAAGAGAGAACTTAATGTGATACAAATACCAGTCCCAGGATGCTGGTTCACATTATTACAACAGATAGTTCAGTAAAGAAAAAACATTCCGGGTGGCGGTGGCATTGCAGGGCCACGACAAACAGAACTAAAGCTAAGCTCCAGAGAAAACTTCTGATCTCGCCCACATTGGTTGGTTGT
>OAMR01000183.1:1098554-1113349 GCA_900205405.1 Echinochloa crus-galli | reverse complement strand
CTATCTCTTGTAATTTCAAGGAAGTCATCTCAATCTTTTGAAAATTCTTGTAGAGATATGGTTTACGTAATTGTATCTTGTATTTGTTATAGGGTGATCATACACGTGTGTATATGCGTGTGTACATATGTACTGCGATTCCAAAAAAAACTATGGTTTAAAGGGCAATTAATTTTCATAAGTAAAGCATATTTGAGGCATCTTTCTGTATGTAAACAACAGGCTAGTCATTTGTAGCAACATAGTGACGTCTCCTCTATTCAGCATCGAGGTTTTGAACATGTGGGGAAAATGGCAGAAGTCAATTCCACTTGGCCGCGACCCGTGCAACTGCGACTAAAAGACAATTCCAGTTGGTTAACTGGGCCATGTCATGTGTCGCCCGCTAAGCAGCCAGGCCGAATGTCAGAGCAGCCCAGAATCACTGCAGACGACGAAAGCTGGCGCAGGCCGCGGCCCAACTGCAGCTTTGTTCCCCAGGCGGCAAAGCCTCCCCAGCCAGTTTTCTCCATGTCCTCGGTCCTCCTCCCCCACAGCTGCTGCTTTCTTCTTCCACACTCCCCCGCTCCGCTCCACCCGCCGCCCCGAGATGGATCCCGCGCCGGCGACCCCGCGCTGGAATTTGGAGAGACCGTACCTCACCGGCCGCTTCCACCAGGTATGCTCCTTACCTCATGCTGCCAGCATTTCACCTCAACCTCCCTCTCCTGTTCCTCACGCGCTCTGGCAGGAGACCAAGGCAGCTGCGGCGGCGCAGGCGCCCGGATCCAAGCCGTTTTCCCTCGACTCCTTCAGGTTGGTACTGTCGAAGAATTCGTGTGGTCTAGGCGCGATCATCTTCTTGGTTTTGTTATCCCCTGTGGTTTCTGATGCCTGGAGTTGTTTTGAATCTACAGCCGCGGCGCCGGCGCCAGCACCGGGAGTGTCATCGGATCGTACGCAGTTTCGGTCCAGGTAAGCAGGTTATGGTTCAACCGGCGTAATTGAGCTTCAACTGGCATTTTTTTAGTGAACTGGCCAACTGGGGTTAGGGTTTAGGCTCCGGTTATGGGCTTTGAAATTGAGCTTGATGATTTTGAGAGGGTGGATTTGATGTGTTGTTAACTTGTGAATTTGAATTGTAGTGGACCTTAGTTTGTATTTGCTGCTGCTGTGCTGGGAATGCCATTGGGGGTAATTTTTTGAGACTGTGTACCTCCTGGAGCTAAGCATAATTATCTCCATTTCAATAGTGTGAATCATGTTTTATTAGACTTCTCTTCGATGTTTTGATCCAAGTAATCATTGTGTGCGGATCTGCTATTAGTTTGTGACCCAGTTCATGTTAAAAATATGTGATGTTTGGTCGAGTGTCAATCCTATTATTGTGAAATGGCATTTGGAGCCCAAGGATCTGTTGGTTGGTGCCAGTTGGCAAACTTTTGGACTAAATCTGACATTGTAAAATGTCTAAATAAACAACCAACTTTCTGCTCTTCAATGGGGCTTGATACCTGACTATATTTTTACTGTAGCTGACCATATGTAGCTTTCACAGAATAACTGTAAAATGTAAGTTTACATAATGTTGCTGCTATAATTGCAATGCAGGAGCTTCTGGTTATAGATGATTTGCTATCAGCTCTGGTTGGTATTGAGGGACGGTATATTTCTATTAAGAGAGTTCGTGGAAAGGAGGGCTATGTTGCGTTCCAGATTGATTCTTCGATGGACCTTGCCCTCCAGGTAAGCCTTAAGTATACAACCTACTGGATCACACGTACAGAAGAAGGATGTGGTTGGCGCTTAACTGACCTTTCTCTTGCAGGAGTTGACTCGCCGAATCTTCCCTTTGTGTGAGGATTTTGTGTTGGTAAGCCAGTTTGTGGAGTCCAGATCACATTTCAAGAATGGTCTGGTCAACCATGCTCTGGCTGCAGCTCTAAGAGCATTCCTACTGGTACAACCTCTATCCGTTGAAAGAAAATTTGGATAATGCCTCTAGGCTCTTGTGAGAGCTAAGTTGTGAAGATGTTGAAGCGATATACTTCTACTTTTGTTAGGAGAACGCCGAGTGGTCACAAATCAGGCCCTCAGTCTGCTTTAACATTTGTGACTTTTTTACTCTCTGAGGAAAGCATTGAAGTAGAGTTTTAGTTTGCTGTATGTGATTGCTAGCTTTCTTCTGTTTGAAAAGGTGATAAAACCAGAACTTCAGTTGCTAGAGTTCAGTAATTCAGTTGTTATGTTCTGAAATGTTTTTTTCCTTCCATCAGTTGTATTATCGTTGATATAGTCCCATTCTTAAGATATTGACTTTCTTAAGTCACTATATATTGTCCTCAGGGGAGATCTATGCCAGCATTGCTGTATTGGTGCTTATCTGTAAATTTTGCACTTTGCATGAAGTCATTTAGTGTTCTTTATTCTTTCTTTCTTAAAAAAAACTACGATCAGGATTATCAGGCGATGGTTGCTCAACTAGAGCACCAGTTCCGTCTTGGAAGGCTTTCTGTTCAGGGATTATGGTTCTTTTGTCAGGTTAGTTTTCTTTTGCTGCAATTTCCTTACTTCGATTGGTGGTTTTAGCATTAAAAATTATTGCTCTTTGGCAGAGGATGATGGGTTCATTGAATGCGCTGGCAGTTCTAGTGGAGAAGGCTACCTCTAACAATACCAGTGGTTCTGCAACACTTAATCTACTTCAAAGCCAGGTACTCTTTCAAAAGGAGTTTATGCCTGCGAGATTACACGCTGTTCATATTGTACCTCCTTCCCTTCCTCTGTCTACCTACTGTAAATCTAAGCTAAATGGACCTGGCCAGATTATTCACTTGTAGATAAAGCAAATTTCTCCAATAGGACTGGATTCTTATAACTTATTTATCCCTGATTCACATGATTACTTATTTAAAAATGTTTAATGCATCCATCACATCCTTAAACTCAGGCAAAGGCGATGGGTGGTGATAGTGCTGTTCGCTCTTTACTGGAGAAGATGACAGAATATGCAAGTGCAGCATATCTGAGGATGCTAGAAAGGTTCATGATTGTCATAGCTTCTTTTCTTGTTCATCTCAGGAATGATGCACCTTTTCAATCTTTTGCTATCTCTCATGTTTAAGCTGAAGTCAGTACATATCTTATAATTGTTGGCTTGTCTTGTTTGGATCGCTAGTGTTTATAAAGAAAATAAATGTTCAGTTAACTTGCTTGCTTTTTTTACAACAGCTGTATCTTATAATTGCTTTCATATTAGGTGGGTGTATGAGGGAGTTATAGATGACCCTTATGGCGAATTCTTCATTGCTGAAAACAAGTCTCTGCAGAAGGTACCTTTAGACTTCTGAAACTTTGGACGCTCTTATCTTACTGTTGTCTGTATCATATTAAGCCTAAAACGTCGAGCCTAGTTTCTTCTTATTCGACCAGGTGCTTATTTCATTGTTCTTTCCTTTTGGTCTTGCTAGGAGAGTCTCACTCAAGATTATGATGCCAAATATTGGCAGCAACGATACAGCCTAAAAGAAGGAATTCCTAGTTTCCTTACTAATGTTGCCGCAATGATTCTGACAACAGGAAAGTATCTTAATGTTATGAGAGAATGTGGGCACAATGTTCAGGTATACATGATGTATTTTTTTTTTCTGAAATCAACATGTAAATGCCATCATAGTATTGGCTGTGTTTAGTTCCTTGGAAAAGGATGAAAAGGGGTGAAAAATCACTGTAGCACTTTTCGTTTGTTTGTGGTAAACAATGTCCTACTATGACCTAACTAGGCTCAAAAGATTCGTCTCTTCGTGTACATCAAAATTATGCAATTAGTTTTTTTATTTACCTACATTTAGTGCTCCATGCATGAGGAGAGAGATTTGATGTGATGGTGAATAGTGAATTTTGGAGAGAGTTTTTGGAACTAAACAGAGCCATGTCTTTATGATTTACAATAACAGAGTTATTTTGAATATTTTCTTTAGGTTTCATTGTCAGAAAATTCTAAGCTTATGAGCTTTGGTTCAAACCACCAATATCTTGAATGTATCAAGTCTGCATATGATTTTGCAAGTGGTGAATTGTTGACTCTGATGAAAGATAAGGTAACCACTGTTAATAGCAAACTAGGGTTACATTTGTTCTTTATAAGCTAGGGTAATAATTTCATCACATTATATTTGCAGTATGATCTCATCGGGAAACTGCGATCCCTGAAGCGCTATCTACTCCTTGATCAAGTACGCAGAAAACGTGAACAACATTTACTCTTTATTTTTTTTGTTATTACTTCGTATATATGCTTGTGTTTTGTGCTTTGGCATAATTTGTACAGAGTATATTAAAACACAGCGAGTAATATCTATATTCTATTTTATGAAATTATGAGTGTCCTAGCTCTTTATGATGTTCTTGGTAATGCATGCCATGTTTCCCTATTGTATTTTGACCATTTACATTGACTTTTCTTGTGCTATTTATCTTATTTGTTTTCTCTAGTTTATAGGGTGACTTTTTGGTCCATTTTATGGATATTGCTCGAGAGGAGCTTACAAAGAAACCAGAAGAAATATCTTCTGAAAAACTTCAGGTTTGTCTTGTATATGTTGTCTGTTTAATTGTGCCATGTTAATAAGTGTTTTGTGGATCAGCAGACCATTTTTGGCAATTCTGGTTATGAAAAAGCTGACTCTCCTTTTGTTTTGCGTTGTGCTTTTGTTGTTCATTTTACATGGCAGTCTCTGCTTGACATTGCTCTGCGGAGTACTGCAGCTGCTTCAGATCCAATGCATGAAGAATTAATTTGCTGCGTGGTAAATATTATCTAGGTCTGGTCATACTATGTCATACTATACTTTGTTTTCTGTTGTTATATTTGTTTACATCTATGTTGAACAGGAAAGAAGCTCTCTCCTTAAGAAACTGGCCACTCTGAAAGACTTGGATTGTGCTTACCCTGCAGATAAGCTTGCTGCAGGAGATGTTGATCAGTCGATGCAATTAAGCATCACGGGTTTGGAAACATTCTGCCTTAGCAACAAGGTTTTGTTTGTAGTTTGTTTTAAAACCTTCCTCATTGCTTTTGTCTTGTAACAGTGAATGATATACCTGTCGTACACTGCAGGTCCAGTGGCCGCTATCTCTTGTAATTTCAAGGAAGGCTTTGACAAAATACCAATTGATCTTTCGCTTATTGTTCCACTGCAAGCATGTTAGTCGCCAGCTATGTGCAGCATGGCAAATACAACAAGTATGAATGAACCCTTTTTATCCCGTAAAATCAGTTAAATTATTTTTTCTATGCCAACGTTGACCTGATATTAACTCTTAAACAGGTATTCCGTTCTGTCAAGATTCTTGGAACACCAATTTTACGGTCATCAATTCTCTGTCGCAGCATGCTCAAGTTTGTAAATAGCCTTCTGCATTATCTGACATTTGAGGTAAACCATACATATCACCATGCTTTCGTATTAGGTGGGTGTATGAGGGAGTTATAGATGACCCTTATGGTGAATTCTTCGTTGCTGAAAACAAATCTCTGCAGAAGGTACCTTTAGACTTCTGAAACTTTGGACTTTCTTATCTTACGATTGTCTGTATCATATTAAGCCTAAAACATCGAGCCTAGTTTCTTCTTATTCGAACCAGGTGCTTATTTCATTGTTCTTTCCTTTTGGTCTTGCTAGGAGAGTCTCACTCAAGATTATGATGCCAAATATTGGCAGCAACGATACAGCCTAAAAGAAGGAATTCCTAGTTTCCTTACTAATGTTGCCGCAATGATTCTGACAACAGGAAAATATCTTAATGTTATGAGAGAATGTGGGCATAATGTTCAGGTATACATGATGTATTATTTTTCTGAAATCAACATGTAAATGCCATCGTAGTATTATGTCTTTATGATATACAATAACAGAGTTATTTTGAATATTTTCTTTAGGTTTCATTGTCAGAAAATTCTAAGCTTATGAGCTTTGGTTCAAACCACCAATATCTTGAATGTATCAAGTCTGCATATGATTTTGCAAGTGGTGAATTGTTGACTCTGATGAAAGATAAGGTAACCACTGTTAATAGCAAACTAGGGTTACATTTGTTCTTTATAAGCTAGGGTAATAATTTCATCACATTATATTTGCAGTATGATCTCATCGGGAAACTGCGATCCCTGAAGCGCTATCTACTCCTTGATCAAGTACGCAGAAAACGTGAACAACATTTACTCTTTATTTTTTTTGTTATTACTTCGTATATATGCTTGTGTTTTGTGCTTTGGCATAATTTGTACAGAGTATATTAAAACACAGCGAGTAATATCTATATTCTATTTTATGAAATTATGAGTGTCCTAGCTCTTTATGATGTTTTGGCAATGCATGCCATTTTCCCAATTGTATTTTGTCCATTTACATTGACTTTCCTTGTGCTATTTATCTTATTTGTTTTCTCTAGTTTATAGGGTGACTTTTTGGTCCATTTTATGGATATTGCTCGAGAGGAGCTTACAAAGAAACCAGAAGATATATCTGCTGAAAAACTTCAGGTTTGTCTTGTATATGTTGTCTGTTTAATTGTGCCATGTTAATAACAGTGTTTTGTGGATCAGCAGATCATTTTTTGGCAATTCTGGTTATGAAAAAGCTGACTCTCCTTTTGTTTTGCGTTGTGCTTTTGTTGTTCATTTTACATGGCAGTCTCTGCTTGACATTGCTCTGCGGAGTACTGCAGCTGCTTCAGATCCAATGCATGAAGAATTAATTTGCTGCGTGGTAAATATTATCTAGGTCTGGTCATACTATGTCATACTATACTTTGTTTTCTGTTGTAATATTTGTTTACATCTATGTTGAACAGGAAAGAAGCTCTCTCCTTAAGAAACTGGCCACTCTGAAAGACTTGGATTGTGCTTACCCTGCAGATAAGCTTGCTGCAGCAGATGTTGATCAGTCGATGCAATTAAGCATCACGGGTTTGGAAACATTCTGCCTTAGCAACAAGGTTTTGTTTGTAGTTTGTTTTAAAACCTTCCTCATTGCTTTTGTCTTGTAACAGTGAATGATATACCTGTCGTACACTGCAGGTCCAGTGGCCGCTATCTCTTGTAATTTCAAGGAAGGCTTTGACAAAATACCAATTGATCTTTCGCTTATTGTTCCACTGCAAGCATGTTAGTCGCCAGCTATGTGCAGCATGGCAAATACAACAAGTATGAATGAACCCTTTTTATCCCGTAAAATCAGTCAAATTATTTTTGTGTATGCCAATGTTGACCGGATATTGACTCTTAAACAGGTATTCCGTTCTGTCAAGATTCTTGGAACACCAATTTTAAGGTCATCAATTCTCTGTCGCAGCATGCTCAAGTTTGTAAATAGCCTTCTGCATTATCTGACATTTGAGGTAAACCATACATATCACCATGATAATCTATTTTTTTGGTCATGCAAAACCATACACACCACCTTGCATTATATAGTAATTTGAGTTAAACCATACATTGTAGTATGTGCTAAACTCTTCTTTTGGCCCCCAGGTTCTTGAACCAAATTGGCATTTGATGCATGATCGCCTTCAAACTGCAAGGAGCATAGACGAGGTTTAACATAATTTCTACAATTCAAGTTTTAGTTCTTTTTACTATTGAAATTGATTTGCAATGATAACGCTTCAGAGTGCATTACCGTTGATGTTAATACTGCTTGCAGGTCATCCAGATCCATGATTTCTTCCTCCAAAAGTGTCTAAAAGAATGCTTGCTGTTGTCGCCTGAACTCCTTGTGGTTTGTCCTTTTGCTTTTTTCTTAAAACCAAAAGAAAACAAGATAAAACAGTAACTTTTGGTCAATAGCTTTCCTTTAGTATATATAATATATAACAAAGAATCAATCCTTATTATTTATCTCATTTATTTGCGTGTGCAGAAAGTTGAGAAGCTGAAAGCTCTATGCCTTCAGTATGCCATTTCCATCCAGCTCTTGATGCCATCCATCGATGTTGTCAACTCTGAGAACACATCGAAGTCCGTGAAGTCAAGATCAAGGATAAATAAATCACAGGACAGAGACCAGCAGCTGAAACTAGCATCAGAGAATGTTGTCATGTCAGAGTCAATCCTGTACGTACATTGCATCTCTGCCTACACGCGCCGTGTTGAGATGAAAATTCCAGTTCGGTATTATATAACATCACGTTGGTCTTTGCCGCAGGAAATTCGAGGCGGCATTCAATTCAGAGCTCCAGAGCCTTGCTCCTGCATTGAGCAACAGTTCACATACGGAGCCCTACCTGACTCATCTCGCGCAGTGCATTCTTGGCGTGCGAATCGACCAATGAGTTACTTGATGTGTATCGTGTATCATGTTCACTGGACTCGGTACATGGCCTACTCTGCATTGTGCACCTGCAGCGTGGCACTGGCCAGCCGTATCAAGGTGTGTGTATGTACGTGTGAATGAATTATCCGAACTACTCCGCGCTTGTGCGCTGTGATAGTAGATTATAGATAGGCCAGTAGGATCTAGCGACTAGTGAGCCTGATGTGGTGCCTTTGTTGGTGTGGGCATATCAGCCATTTTGATTATCTTGGTGTATTTATTAGCTATGATTCAGCATTCCCGTGCTGTTCGTGATACGATGTGTTATCGAGTCAACAGTGTACCGTGCTTTGTGAGCGACAGACATGTAGTTCGTTGTGTAAGCTAAAATCGATGTGTTCTGCTAAGTCCAGGTTCTTTCCACGTGTGATAATTTGGCGTTGCATTTTACACTATTTCTTTCTTTCCTTTTTTTTTTCAGTTGAAGCACGGGCGCCAAACCTTGTTGTCACCGTCGGCATAAAAACGAAAAGAAAAACAGAAGGCAGGCACCGGCGCCAGTGAGCTTTGGCTGGTTGTGGCCCGTGACGATGACCGTCCTGTTCGCTTGGTTTATTAGCCATCAGCTGACGATATTTTTCTCAGCAAAAATCAACATCAGTCACTAATAAGTCGACATTATTTTTCTCTCGGCACCGACCACGTAGATGACGATTTAAGCGGTCAGACGTGACACGGAACATTGCCTACTGTTTTTTTTTCAAAAAAAGAGGGGAAAGCTGCCTCGCTACCTGACATCGCCGGAGGCGCCCGGCCGGACCCATGAGCGGCGGTTGCCGGGTTGGGTCTATCTCCACACGGACCAGCACGCTAGTGGCAAGGTCACTCCCAAATCCCAATCGCCAATGCCAATCCCATGCCACCAGCCTTCCCCCCTCGCACGCAGCACTGTCGCAGGAAACCCGCTCCATAACTCCGCGTGTGCCAGCCATTTTCCGCGCCGCCACCGCACCGACCCCCGCTCGCCCACGCCCACCCGCAGTTAGCTCGCTTCCCACACTCCCCCCACCCCACCACACCACTGACCATCTCTACCTCTTCCAGTGTTCCTCTCCCCACCCCAACCCCACCACCACCAGCCACCTTCACGGCTTCACCACTGCACCGCGCCGCAGCCAAAAGCTAGCCAACGAGGTGAAATCGCACGCGGTCACGCTCACTGACTCACACCACCGGCCGCGCGACGACACACACGGTCGGCAGGGCAGGCACGAGCCGGGAGCGCGGCGATCTTCCCCGAGTCGGCGAGTCCCCGGCCCGCATTACCCGAGCGCGCGCATCCACGGCGGAGGACCGATGGTGGGCGGCGGGGGGCGCCGCGCGGCGACGGCGGCGGCGCTGGGGCGGTGGTGCCTGGTCATCCTGGCCGTGGCCTCCGCGCTCGGGGTCTCCGGCCCCGCCTTCTACTGGCGCTACAAGAAGGGGTTCTCCGCCTCGTCCTCTTCGCCCACGGCGGTGGTGCCCTCCTCCCCCGCGTGCCCGCCCTGCAGCTGCGACTGCCCGGCGCCGCTCTCCCTCAAGTCCATCGCCCCAGGTGAGGTGTCCGGTTCCGTCCCCTCCTTTCAGATCTTGCCGCTGTCGCCCTCTGATCTGTGTCGGCACGTATGCTAACCCGTAGTTTGTTACATACAAAATCGGTGTTTGTCGATACCAGCGTTATCAGATTTGGCGCCGTTGCGTTTGTGACTGTATATGATGCAAGAGCCACACGCGTATGAACATCAAATAAGCTGATTTAAGTTGCTATATGAACATCAAATAAGCTGCTTTAAGTTGGTGTTTCTACCACGAAAGCTTTTAGTTGCATCTATGTCCGTATTACTGACAGAATTTTTCATTTTTCCTACTTTTGCAGGGCTTGCCAATTTCTCAATAACAGGTTAGGGTCCTTCCTTCATGGTCCGTTCAGTTGAGGTTCATGAATTTCCAGTACTCTTGCCGTTGCTAGTTGATTATAGTGCTTGCTGATCAAAGAATGGTGGCAATTCTGGCGAATCACTGTGTTCGCTTTTCATTGGACTGAGCAATTCAGTCTGCAGAGGGGTTTTATCTTCCTTCAGTAGTTCAGTAACTATTTCTTTTTGTGCGGGGTAGATTTATATATCTAATGGCACCATTTACATTGCGTCAAAAAAAGAAGAAAAGAGAAGTTGGATACTTCCTGTGTGAACACTAGAAGGATAGCTATCATATAGGTTTTGTAGCACCATTGCAATTTCTATAAGTATTGACTTTTGTACTTGGGCCTGAAATTTCAGAGATTTGTCCAGTAGACGCTGTACTGAATGACCTGCTATAGGCTTCTTAAAAGCATCCTAGCATCACCGTGGAAAGGATGATTTTCCTTTATCTTTGTTTGGAAATCTTAAGGCTGAGGCATTAGTCTGTTAGCTAGCTATACCCTAACAATATACCACATGTGAAAGCTAATATGCTATAGTCATTAGCATTTACTGAAATGCATCACATCCACAGAAGCTCAGAGAACCAGCTAGATTTTCGAATTGTTCAGACACTCCTGTGAGACGCATTTTGCAACTTAGCATGTACTGCTTCCTGCTGTTTCCAGACAGGGGAGATTATGATTTATTCTGTAATGCAGCCTAATAAGTACCTGCAAAGCATGTGAACTTTCAGGTCTGCATCTTGATATGATTTTTTGACCCACATACCTCTCATTTGGATGGTACATATGCTTCGAGATATCCCAAATCTTGTTCACCTTGCTGCACATTGAATTGTTGTGCTTCCTGTCTCCCATGACTACTAAAACTTCCAAAAGGGGAATAAGGAAATATCTGTTCGCGTTGTTTCCTATATCTTTCTACCTTTTTCTTTTCAGCACACAATTTCCTGACTTGGATATTGTTATTATTGAGATAATATGTTCTCTGGATTAAAAATTCATACACGGATTGCACTATGCAGATTGTGGGAAAAATGACCCTGAGCTTGCCAAAGAAATGGAGAAGCAATTTGTAGATCTCCTCAATGAGGAACTCAAGCTGCAGCAGGTTGTAGCTGAGGAGCACAGCCATCACATGAATGCCACTCTTGTTGAAGCGAAAAGACAGGCTACTCAATACCAGCGAGAGGCAGAAAAGTGTAATGCAGCCACAGAGACCTGCGAGGAAGCTCGGGAGCAGTCTGAGGCAGCAATTTCGAAGGAGAAGAAACTCACGGCACTGTGGGAACAACGAGCTCGGCAACTGGGTTGGCAGGAGTCTCGAGCCACAAGCATGTGATAGCTTGTCTAATTCTGCATCTCTTTCTCTTCTTCAGGTAAAATGATTCCTGGTAGCTTCAAGGGTTACATCTTGCAGCCAAACCGAGCACTGTTAATTGTACGGATCCACTTGTAATGTTTTATGTAATGTCGTTTGCCACAGTTTTTGAGTCAACATTGTAGTTCCAGCTTCCTTACAAATGTAACTAGCATACACGGTCTAGATATTTTGAAGTTTCTGATAGTGCTGTTGAAGACAGTGAATTTAGTGTTTGTGGTTCTAAACCGTTGTAGATGTTCAATTCAAACCTGGATAGTGGATACCGAGATGTACACATTGAAGGCTGAGCTATATAAGTTTATTTGTTGAGTGATGGAACGTGGCTTCAGGAAACAATTGTTGTTTGCTGTTGACATATAGGAGATTTCCATGTGGATTTATACATAAAAAAAAGAGAGTCCTTTAGGCTTAGTTGCCTTTAGAGTGTAGAGCTCATCATCCCCAAACTAGCTCCTAACTGTGATATATTATGTGAGCACTATGTTTTCATCATAGAGACATAGATGACGGGAGCTGCTAACTAGTTCCTGAACTCCACTGAAAGAATCATGACATAGAACTTGTGCTCAGTAGTCAGTAACGATTGTTGCCTTAGTGGGCACAAGAGCTCAGTCACCACATAGGCTTCAAAACATGTTCAATTTTCTTCTGCTTTATCCTTAATGCTCAGTGGTTATGCATCGGAACCATACTAGTATTTTGTTGAAGGAATGGAGCAACAAAATTATTGTCAGATTTTGTACCAAGATCAGAAAACTACTTCTGAAAACAGGCTACGTTAGCAAGAAAATTGAAAGATCAGGAAACTGCTTCTGAAAAAGCCCACCGAAGCAAAAATAATTACTGAAAGATCAGAAAGCTACTGAAGAAAAAAAAAAGCCTACGGAGGAAAACATAAATAACTGAAAGACCAGAAAACTACTTCTGAAAAAAAATTACTGAAGCAAATAAATATCTGAAAGATCAGAAAACTACTGAAGCCAACAAAAAAAAGACACAGCAACAAAAAACTACTTCTGCGAAAAAACTAACAAAAAAAAAGAGCAGCAACAGAAAACTACTTCTGCGAAAAAACCTAAAAAAGAGAAACAACAGAAAACTAGTTCTGAGAAAAACCTAACAAAAAAAAAGAAACAACAGAAAACTACTACTGAGAAAAACCTACTGAAGCCAACAAAAAAAAGACCAAAAAAAAGAAAAAAATAAAAATAACTACTGAGAAAAACCTACTGAAGCCAACAAAAAAAAGACCAAAAAAAAGAAAAAAATAAAAATAAACTGGCCCATGCAGGTCTCGAACCTGCGACCTTCGCGTTATTAGCACGACGCTCTAACCAACTGAGCTAATAGGCCTTTTTGAAAGCGTGTTTTCCTTTTACGTTAATAACTGAATTTACACCGATTTATTTAATTGTTGCTACATGACCATGCACGCTTGTGCGTTTTCATCGTCAAAGTAATGGAGGTTCCACCTTTCTGGCCTATAGCTGCGAAACTCATCAGGCACATCTGCATCATCAGGGTACAGCACTGGATCCTCGTAGGGAACGTAATAATAAGGTTCCTGTCCCACGCCTTCTTCCTCCTCTTCTTCCTCAGGGATCAAGATCTCCGCCTTCTTTCTGGTCTTCTTCTTGATCTTCTTCACCACCTTCTCTGCCTCGAAATCTCCAGTCACCGTAACCTTGTTCTCTTCCCTGTCGACCTCGACTGTCTCGACGCCTAGGGAGATACCAAACGTCGTTACGAGCACACGAACAGGCGTAAAATTAAGCTGAAGTATTTTCTGTATAGATTTCTCACCTTCGACTTTGTTGATGGTACGACGTACTTTTCTTTCGCAGGCGTCGCAGTGCATGTATACTTTCAGTTCTATTATGATGCTCTGCGTAAAAAGAAGACGGCGCAGTGTGACTGCACATGAAAGACTGTACAATTGCACGTTACATGGAGATCGAATATATGAGGGTGCCATTCTCCAGGCAACTGATTACCTTCGTAGTGCTAGCGTTGTCTTCTTCCATGGTCCCTACTGATACTGAAACTTTTGATGATATGTGATGCAAGAGATGGCCTGTAACTGTAAGCAACATGGAACATTCAGACTGACAAGAAATGGATAAACATTCATGACTGACAGAAAGTCACAGAACAACACCTGTTCTACTTGATTAAATATGCTTCGAGATATCCCAAATCTTGTTCACCTTGCTGCACATTGAATTGTTGTGCTTCCTGTCTCCCATGACTACTAAAACTTCCAAAAGGGGAATAAGGAAATATCTGTTCGCGTTGTTTCCTATATCTTTCTACCTTTTTCTTTTCAGCACACAATTTCCTGACTTGGATATTGTTATTATTGAGATAATATGTTCTCTGGATTAAAAATTCATACACGGATTGCACTATGCAGATTGTGGGAAAAATGACCCTGAGCTTGCCAAAGAAATGGAGAAGCAATTTGTAGATCTCCTCAATGAGGAACTCAAGCTGCAGCAGGTTGTAGCTGAGGAGCACAGCCATCACATGAATGCCACTCTTGTTGAAGCGAAAAGACAGGCTACTCAATACCAGCGAGAGGCAGAAAAGTGTAATGCAGCCACAGAGACCTGCGAGGAAGCTCGGGAGCAGTCTGAGGCAGCAATTTCAAAGGAGAAGAAACTCACGACACTGTGGGAACAACGAGCTCGGCAACTGGGTTGGCAGGAGTCTCGAGCCACAAGCATGTGATAGCTTGTCTAATTCTGCATCTCTTTCTCTTCTTCAGGTAAAATGATTCCTGGTAGCTTCAAGGGTTACATCTTGCAGCCAAACCGAGCACTGTTAATTGTACGGATCCACTTGTAATGTTCTATGTAATGTCCGTTGCCACAGTTTTTGAGTCTCAACATTGTAGTTCCAGCTTCCTTACAAATGTAACTAGTATACACGGTCTAGATATTTTGAAGTTTCTGATAGTGCTGTTGAAGACAGTGAATTTAGTGTTGTGGTTCTAAACCGTTGTAGACGTTCAATTCAAACCTGGATACCGAGATGTACACATTGAAGGCTGAGCTATATAATCAATCTGGAGGTAAGTTTATTTGTTGGGTGGTGGAACGTGGCTTCAGGAAACATTTTTTGTTTGCTGTTGACATATAGGAGATTTCCATGT
>OAMR01000183.1:1074469-1090304 GCA_900205405.1 Echinochloa crus-galli | reverse complement strand
TTACCAGGGTCCGTTACACTATTCTAACGTGCTCTTGTTCCTGTGTAGGTGTTCTTAGTGATATACACCTGGAGGTTCCACCATTGCAAGAGGCAGTACATCCTTTTTCTGTGTACTTCCTTGTACCGGGTGACTACTCGCTGCAAGCCTCTTCTGTCATCATCGATGCCACAGAAGTTCTTCGTGCTCGTGCGAAGGCAGAGTCGCCAGATGAACCTATACTATGCCGTGGTTCCCCATTCCATATCCGGGTAGTTGGGACAGCATAGGCAGTTCCTCGGAGTTAGTTTAGAGACCTCATTTTGTACCGTGACATTTGTAGATGTGAAAAATCTTGTACAAGAGTGTTCCCTTCCCCCATGCGATTTGTTTGCTAGCCAATTTGAAGGCTCCTTTGTAACACAATCATGTCGTGTACAGTGTACGAGCATAGTGAATTTCAAAGACGGGAATTGCATGGTGATGATTACAGAATCGTTATTCTCAATTCTCATGTCGTGTAGAGTGTACGAGCATAGTGAAGAACGGGAATTACATGTTTATGATTACAGAATCATGATCCTTAATCTGAAAATGTCTACATATCCTTTGCTTGGTATTTCTACGGTCTTTTGCATCCTGGACTCCTGGTGCGATTTCTACAGTCTTTTGCATCCTGGACTCCTCGGGAGAGTGATTGGGATTTCAATGCTAGTACTGGTTAGCGGAGTCTCGACAGCCTCTGACTCCTCAAGAGTCCAATCAGGCCCTAGCACGCCAAAGTCAAACTACGAAGTCAAAACGAGCCGCATATCCAGGCATACTTTGATTTCGCCACGGGCGTCGCAACTATCATCCGTGTAGACCGTTCAAGAACCACTCTAGCAACTTCTTCAGTTCCATACTTGGATTTGATTGCGTGATAAGCAGCCAGGATGCTAAAGAATTTTATAGGACAACAGAATTTAGTCTGACCCCAACGAACCCCATAAGGTACACTATGGATGCAATTATGCAGACATCTCAAACAATTATGACACCTAGAAAGCATTCCGAGGACCATATGACCGAAACAGATGGGTACTAAGCATCAGATAAAACCAGGGTTCCGAAATTTTCACGATTTCAAGCTCTGGAAGTGATTCAAGTCAAATTCCTAGTACACAGTACATATGACAAAAAGGCTAATGTTATAACAAAAGCTTTCCCAGGCCCTCTGACAGTTTACTCATCATGATCTTAGGCAGCAGTGAAAGCCTTCTTCACAGCTCCACTCTTTGAACCTGCTGGAATGACTTTGAGCACGTTGAACCTCACGGTCTTTGATAGTGGCCTGAAATTAAAACAATAAAACTTACAGATTAGGAAGTGTGCCATATTTCATGTTAAACGGCACAGCTAATGTTTATCTGTCCTCTTTGGTGTAGAGTTTCACCTGTGAGCTTTGAGCTTGAAGCTGCCTTGAAGTTGGCAAGATACTTGTGCAGGTGAGTCTCCCATGTGCTTTATTAACAGTTAATCATAATATAATGATATGAGGTTGTGCCAAAGCATACTCTATTTATGGTCAAATCATCCACTGTCTTTATTTATCAGGCGGGAACTTGCCAAGGAGGTGTCAGATTTGCTAATGGGAGCTGCAGATGGTGCCAAGGCTCTTATTGATGCCAGTGACCGACTCATACTATATATTGAAATCGCAAGACTTTTTGGTACACTTGGTTATAAGCGCAAGGCAGCCTTTTTTTCAAGACAAGTTGCACAATTGTACCTTCAGCAGGACAATGCATATGCTGCCATGAGTGCTATGCAGGTTCTGACAATGACTACAAATGCATACCATGTCCAAAGCCGAAAGACTAGCAAAATAAATCATGATTCATCCAAGGTGAGATCATAAAATTGTTGTGCATTTGCAGCATATTGAGAATCAATTATCTTTCATAAATCCCACTGACCTTTCTGGCCTATAGCTGCGAAACTCATCAGGCACATCTGCATCGTCAGGGTAGAGCACTGGATCCTCGTAGGGAACATAATAATAAGGTTCTTGCCCCACGGTTTCTTCCTCCTCTTCTTCCTCAGGGATCAAAATCTCCGCCTTCTTTCCGGTCTTCTTTTTTATCTTCTTCACCACCTTCTCTACCTCGAAATCTCCCATCACCGTAACCTTGTTCTCTTCCCTGTCGACCTCGACTGTCTCGACGCCTAGGGAGATACCATACGTCGTTAGAGCACACGAACATGCGTAAAATTAAGCTTTATTATTTGCTGTATAGATTTCTCACCTTCGACTTTGTTGATGGTACGACGTACTTTTCTTTCGCAGGCGTCGCAGTGCATGTATACTTTCAGTTCTACTGTGATGCTCTGCGTAAAAAGAAGACGCAGTGTGACTGCACAGGAAAGACTATGTACAGTTGCACGTTACATGGAGATCGAATATATGAGGGTGCCATTCTCCAAGCAACTGATTACCTTCGTAGTGCTAGCGTTGTCTTCTTCCATGGGCCCTACTGATACCGAAACTTTTGATGATATATATGTGATTCGAGAGATAGCCTGTAAGCAACATGGAACATTCAGACTGACAAGAAATGGATAAACATTCATGACTGACAGAAAGTCACAGAACAACACCTGTTCTACTTGATTAAGGTCTGAACGTCTGAACCAAGAAATGAAGGAGTTGATCCCAAACAAAGCTTCGATCGATGCAGATGAACTACAGAGAGGGTAATTAGGGCTGATCAGCTTCTAATTCGCAATTAGCGAGGCGTATGTATATATACATGCGGTTATTCCGAGCACCTAATGCAATGTCCAGGTAATTTCACCCCAACGACCTTGTCATACGCAACGTTTCCTCACCCAGTTTTGTCCCTTCATGCCGATTGCGCGTTCCCTCCTCCCGGCACGGCGGCACCCGCAGCAGGCCAGGTCGATGCGGCAATGCAACCTCGAGGAAAAGCACGAGAGCGAAAGGCGCCTGAATAAATTACCTCTGCGAGATGAGACGACGACGGCGAGGTGCTGTTCGAAGAACATTCAAAGAAGGTAAGGCAATGCAATTCAATCCATTGCCGAGGAATGCCTTGAAGGGAAATTGGGCCTATAGCTGCCCGGGAAATCGCATTGATCGCCCGGCCGAGCCGGCTCCGTCGGGGTGGGTTATAATTATGAGGGAGGGAGCGGAGACGAGAAAGGCGCGGGAAAACACGTGCTTCATGCCCGGCCGTCGCGTGCCGTTCCGGGAAGAGAGCGATGGGACTATGGGAATCCTGGAATCCAATCCTCAGGCGCAGTGCGACCTGCGTTCCTCTTCATGTGTTGGTGGCGGGACGACGTACGAACGATACGAGTAGATACTGCATGCGGCCTGTCCGAGTCATTCCTAGTGCCACTGCCAGCGTAGTCATGGTCGTCGCCGGCTAACCGCTGGATATATCGGCGCCGACGGTGCCTCCAACAGCATATCGCAACAAGTGGTGCCGGTGGGGGGACTCGGTGTGTCGGTGTTGGACCCTAGGTCCCTAGTGGGCTAGTGATACAGCATTCTATCATCGATGCCGATGCATCAGTCGCTAGAATTGGGATCGGTCCAGTCCAACTCGATCTGGTTTACACACTTGCATTCCTATGACATGTCAGATGGCTTGGCTACAGTCTACACAGGGCAGCATCAATCTCTGGGTTTTGGCGCTGCCTGTTCTCTTCAACGATTGAAGGGGGCGATGCATGTATTTTCCCACCGGAAAAAGGAAAAAAAAAACGTAAGCGCTCTGTGTGCATGCTACATTGCTACTCGCAAAAGTATAAAAAAACACGTATTTTGAAGTAATCTGTGGGCTTGATTCTGTAACCATCCAATTGTTCTCCCGGCCTGCCTGAGAAGGCCTCTAGGTCCAGCAATGGCTGGCCCAAAGTCCAGGCCAGCCAAGAATCAGATCCAAGGATCAAATCGGAGCCCCTCACTGCGCAAAGCGTTTTTCTCCCCTCTTCTTCTCCACCTGCCCGGCACCTCCATCAGAGAGCCACTCAGATCTGCCGTTCCCGACCCGAGCGAGGCGAGTTGTTCTCTTGGTCTTGCACCTGATCTCATTCATTCTTTCATAATGGAGGATTCTATTTTTTTAACCCGTAGACATTTTTTTTGGTATAGGTGGTATTTTGTGATTGTTGCTTTGAAATGGCTTCCTAATTATACCTTAGTCTGTCCGGGGTAGACCTACTACTCCTATTGCTAGGCAATATTGTCATGAGCTCTGAACATCATCAATTTGTATAAGATTTCTTCTTTATAGCTTTGTGCATGCACTCCTTGTTACATAAGCAAAAATATTAACATTGTATGGCTTGAAAACTAAATCCTTATGTTGCTCCTCAGGTCCTGCTGCTAACCCTGAGAATGGAGATGTTTCTCTTCCACCTGGAAGACGCCTGGTTGTTCCATTGAATATCTGTGTTGTGCAGGGCATGTGTCTTGTAAGAGCACGCCTGTTATCCATGGAAATACCTGCACGATTTACTGAAGCACAAAGACCTGTCAGTGGCAGAGATGATATAAGAACTGGAATTGACACAGAGCATACTAATATTAACTCATTGAAGGTTGATCCCTATAAAGGAAGTTGGGGGCTCCGTCTTCTGGAACTTGAGCTTTTCAATCCTACTGATGTTGTTTTTGATGTTGATGTTGATGTTGCTGTACATTCGGATGACACAAATGTGGACCAAAAAGTAATCTCAGACGGCAATGCTGCTGATGCGGCTTCTCACAAAACTAGAATTGATCGTGACTACTCTGCCAGAGTTCTCATACCTCTTGAGAACTTCAAATTACCTGTTCTTGATGCTTCCTTCTTTGTAAAGGAAAGTGGTAGTGATGAACCTCTTGGATCCAGGGCCGCCGCCATAGCAGAAAGGAATGCCAAGGCAGAGATACTGTTGGGACTACTTGTAAGCTTAGACTAAATTCCATGGAAAAGTTAGTCATTGCTATCTTCTGTGAAATTTTTTCTTATGTTCTCTTTTCCAGGTTGCATTCCTTCCCGCTTCACCCATCTCAAAGAGATATAGTAAAGCGCAACCCACATAAAAAGGAGTGGTGGACCGGTGCAGGTCCTTCAGGACCTTTCATTTATACTCCTTTCAGCAAAGCAGGAGCATCGTCTGGGACTTCCAAGCAAGAGGTTAGTTGGATTGTGGGGGAGCCGGTTCAAGTCATGGTTGAGTTAGCAAACCCATGCAGCTTTGACCTAGTTGTTGAGAGTATCTATCTCTCTGTTCATTCTGGGAATTTTGATGCCTTTCCAGTTAGTGTTACTCTTCCACCTAACACCTCAAAATTAGTTTTGTTATCTGGTATTCCAACACAAGTCGGACAAATATCAATTCCTGGGTGCATTGTTCATTGCTTTGGTGTTATTACAGAACACCTATTCAAAGAGGTCGACTGTTTGCTTCTTGGAGCTGCCCAAGGGCTTGTCCTTTCTGATCCTTTCAGATGCTGTGGCTCTAGCAAGTTTAAGAGTGTCAACTTTCCTAGCATTTCTGTTGTTCCTCCTCTGCCATTATTAGTTGCCAACGTTGTGGGTGGAGATGGCTCCATCCTTCTTTATGAAGGAGAAATTCGAGATGTTCTGATAACACTGACAAATGCTGGAACCGTACCCGTTGAAGAAGCAAATATTGCTTTGTCAGGGAAGAATCAGGATTCTGTTATTTCGATTGCCCATAGTACATGGAAATCTGCTCTTCCTATTAAACCAGGTGGAGAAGTGACATTTGCAGTGACTCTAAGAGCCTGGCATCTTAGCTCAGCAGATTTGGAAACAGATGGCAGTAGATCTCCTGCAAATTCAAGGAGAATAGCAAGAGAAGGAATCAATCCATTCTTGGATATTCACTATGCTGGTAGGTCGCCAGTTTCAAACTCCTTTATACTCTGTATCTGTAATGCCTTTATATTCAGCTTCTCTTATAATCGATATCTACAATCAATGCCTAAACCTGTAGTTTTGTTAATATATCTGTTTCAACTGGACATTTGCAAATTTGTTAATTCCAACTGTTAATGCCTCTCCATTTTCATATTTCTACTAGTATATCTGAAGCATAAATAGCAGTAGTTGTTTTGAGTTTAAGAGTTGGCTTCTCTTTGTTTGAATGCTATTCACATGGTGCTAATAAGCGGCAATTCTCTTCATGGGGTTCCTGTTGTTCTCTTGGTCTTGCACCTGATCTCATTCATTCTTTCATAATGGAGGATTCTATTTTTTTAACCCGTAGACATTTTTTTTGGTATAGGTGGTATTTTGTGATTGTTGCTTTGAAATGGCTTCCTAATTATACCTTAGTCTGTCCGGGGTAGACCTACTACTCCTATTGCTAGGCAATATTGTCATGAGCTCTGAACATCATCAATTTGTATAAGATTTCTTCTTTATAGCTTTGTGCATGCACTCCTTGTTACATAAGCAAAAATATTAACATTGTATGGCTTGAAAACTAAATCCTTATGTTGCTCCTCAGGTCCTGCTGCTAACCCTGAGAATGGAGATGTTTCTCTTCCACCTGGAAGACGCCTGGTTGTTCCATTGAATATCTGTGTTGTGCAGGGCATGTGTCTTGTAAGAGCACGCCTGTTATCCATGGAAATACCTGCACGATTTACTGAAGCACAAAGACCTGTCAGTGGCAGAGATGATATAAGAACTGGAATTGACACAGAGCATACTAATATTAACTCATTGAAGGTTGATCCCTATAAAGGAAGTTGGGGGCTCCGTCTTCTGGAACTTGAGCTTTTCAATCCTACTGATGTTGTTTTTGATGTTGATGTTGATGTTGCTGTACATTCGGATGACACAAATGTGGACCAAAAAGTAATCTCAGACGGCAATGCTGCTGATGCGGCTTCTCACAAAACTAGAATTGATCGTGACTACTCTGCCAGAGTTCTCATACCTCTTGAGAACTTCAAATTACCTGTTCTTGATGCTTCCTTCTTTGTAAAGGAAAGTGGTAGTGATGAACCTCTTGGATCCAGGGCCGCCGCCATAGCAGAAAGGAATGCCAAGGCAGAGATACTGTTGGGACTACTTGTAAGCTTAGACTAAATTCCATGGAAAAGTTAGTCATTGCTATCTTCTGTGAAATTTTTTCTTATGTTCTCTTTTCCAGGTTGCATTCCTTCCCGCTTCACCCATCTCAAAGAGATATAGTAAAGCGCAACCCACATAAAAAGGAGTGGTGGACCGGTGCAGGTCCTTCAGGACCTTTCATTTATACTCCTTTCAGCAAAGCAGGAGCATCGTCTGGGACTTCCAAGCAAGAGGTTAGTTGGATTGTGGGGGAGCCGGTTCAAGTCATGGTTGAGTTAGCAAACCCATGCAGCTTTGACCTAGTTGTTGAGAGTATCTATCTCTCTGTTCATTCTGGGAATTTTGATGCCTTTCCAGTTAGTGTTACTCTTCCACCTAACACCTCAAAATTAGTTTTGTTATCTGGTATTCCAACACAAGTCGGACAAATATCAATTCCTGGGTGCATTGTTCATTGCTTTGGTGTTATTACAGAACACCTATTCAAAGAGGTCGACTGTTTGCTTCTTGGAGCTGCCCAAGGGCTTGTCCTTTCTGATCCTTTCAGATGCTGTGGCTCTAGCAAGTTTAAGAGTGTCAACTTTCCTAGCATTTCTGTTGTTCCTCCTCTGCCATTATTAGTTGCCAACGTTGTGGGTGGAGATGGCTCCATCCTTCTTTATGAAGGAGAAATTCGAGATGTTCTGATAACACTGACAAATGCTGGAACCGTACCCGTTGAAGAAGCAAATATTGCTTTGTCAGGGAAGAATCAGGATTCTGTTATTTCGATTGCCCATAGTACATGGAAATCTGCTCTTCCTATTAAACCAGGTGGAGAAGTGACATTTGCAGTGACTCTAAGAGCCTGGCATCTTAGCTCAGCAGATTTGGAAACAGATGGCAGTAGATCTCCTGCAAATTCAAGGAGAATAGCAAGAGAAGGAATCAATCCATTCTTGGATATTCACTATGCTGGTAGGTCGCCAGTTTCAAACTCCTTTATACTCTGTATCTGTAATGCCTTTATATTCAGCTTCTCTTATAATCGATATCTACAATCAATGCCTAAACCTGTAGTTTTGTTAATATATCTGTTTCAACTGGACATTTGCAAATTTGTTAATTCCAACTGTTAATGCCTCTCCATTTTCATATTTCTACTAGTATATCTGAAGCATAAATAGCAGTAGTTGTTTTGAGTTTAAGAGTTGGCTTCTCTTTGTTTGAATGCTATTCACATGGTGCTAATAAGCGGCAATTCTCTTCATGGGGTTCCTGTTGTTCTCTTGGTCTTGCACCTGATCTCATTCATTCTTTCATAATGGAGGATTCTATTTTTTTAACCCGTAGACATTTTTTTTGGTATAGGTGGTATTTTGTGATTGTTGCTTTGAAATGGCTTCCTAATTATACCTTAGTCTGTCCGGGGTAGACCTACTACTCCTATTGCTAGGCAATATTGTCATGAGCTCTGAACATCATCAATTTGTATAAGATTTCTTCTTTATAGCTTTGTGCATGCACTCCTTGTTACATAAGCAAAAATATTAACATTGTATGGCTTGAAAACTAAATCCTTATGTTGCTCCTCAGGTCCTGCTGCTAACCCTGAGAATGGAGATGTTTCTCTTCCACCTGGAAGACGCCTGGTTGTTCCATTGAATATCTGTGTTGTGCAGGGCATGTGTCTTGTAAGAGCACGCCTGTTATCCATGGAAATACCTGCACGATTTACTGAAGCACAAAGACCTGTCAGTGGCAGAGATGATATCAGAACTGGAATTGACACAGAGCATACTAATATTAACTCATTGAAGGTTGATCCCTATAAAGGAAGTTGGGGGCTCCGTCTTCTGGAACTTGAGCTTTTCAATCCTACTGATGTTGTTTTTGATGTTGATGTTGCTGTACATTCGGATGACACAAATGTGGACCAAAAAGTAATCTCAGACGGCAATGCTGCTGATGCGGCTTCTCACAAAACTAGAATTGATCGTGACTACTCTGCCAGAGTTCTCATACCTCTTGAGAACTTCAAATTACCTGTTCTTGATGCTTCCTTCTTTGTAAAGGAAAGTGGTAGTGATGAACCTCTTGGATCCAGGGCCGCCGCCATAGCAGAAAGGAATGCCAAGGCAGAGCTAAATGCTTCTATCAACAATTTGATTTCAAAAATAAAAGTGAAATGGCACTCTGGGAGAAATAGCTCAGGCGAGCTGAATATTAAAGATGCTATTCAGGCGGCATTACAAGCATCTATAATGGACATACTGTTGCCAGATCCCTTGACATTTAGCTTTAAGCTTGCTAAGAATGGAATTGTAACCAATGTTGATTCCTCAAAGGATTCTGGCAACCCTTGCAGTCATTCTAATGACGGGAATGTAGGTCCATCTACTGGTACTGTCCTGAGGTGTGATGATCCTATATCTGCTAATGAAATGACTCATATGGAAGTTCAAATTCGCAACAACACAAAGGAAATTATTCGGATGAACCTTAGCATTTCATGCAAAGATGTTGCAGGAGAGAATTGCTTCGACGAAAATAGCTCGACCTCGCCTCGCTCCGCACCTACTACTCCGAGCACCAGAAGAGCCCCTTCGCGCACCAGCCATGGGAGACCGGGTGCCTCCGCCTCAAGTTCGTGCTCGGCAGGTGCGTGCCTTCCCCGTGGGAGGACTTCCAGTCATCGCGCAAGGTGCTGGCCGTGATTGGCATCTGCCACCTGCCGTCCTCGCCCGACCTCGACCGCGTTGCGGCCGAATTCATCGACGCTGCGCGGTCGTACCCATCGGCGCTCGCCAACCGCTGCTTCGCCTTCTGCCCCACGGACGCGCAGGTATGCCTGCTGCCCTGCTGCTATCACAGTGTAGCGTATCTTTGGAAGTCTTGGGAATCGCAGCCTCGGCATCTGTGGATCTCGCCTTGGTGATCTGCACTGCGTGTGTGAGGATCGTTTGGTTTAGTGAATGCTCATTTGCTCCACTAAGTGTCCCAAATGGCAATGGAGTGTTACTCTTCCACCTAACACCTCAAAATTAGTTTTGTTATCTGGTATTCCAACACAAGTCGGACAAATATCAATTCCTGGGTGCATTGTTCATTGCTTTGGTGTTATTACAGAACACCTATTCAAAGAGGTCGACTGTTTGCTTCTTGGAGCTGCCCAAGGGCTTGTCCTTTCTGATCCTTTCAGATGCTGTGGCTCTAGCAAGTTTAAGAGTGTCAACTTTCCTAGCATTTCTGTTGTTCCTCCTCTGCCATTATTAGTTGCCAACGTTGTGGGTGGAGATGGCTCCATCCTTCTTTATGAAGGAGAAATTCGAGATGTTCTGATAACACTGACAAATGCTGGAACCGTACCCGTTGAAGAAGCAAATATTGCTTTGTCAGGGAAGAATCAGGATTCTGTTATTTCGATTGCCCATAGTACATGGAAATCTGCTCTTCCTATTAAACCAGGTGGAGAAGTGACATTTGCAGTGACTCTAAGAGCCTGGCATCTTAGCTCAGCAGATTTGGAAACAGATGGCAGTAGATCTCCTGCAAATTCAAGGAGAATAGCAAGAGAAGGAATCAATCCATTCTTGGATATTCACTATGCTGGTAGGTCGCCAGTTTCAAACTCCTTTATACTCTGTATCTGTAATGCCTTTATATTCAGCTTCTCTTATAATCGATATCTACAATCAATGCCTAAACCTGTAGTTTTGTTAATATATCTGTTTCAACTGGACATTTGCAAATTTGTTAATTCCAACTGTTAATGCCTCTCCATTTTCATATTTCTACTAGTATATCTGAAGCATAAATAGCAGTAGTTGTTTTGAGTTTAAGAGTTGGCTTCTCTTTGTTTGAATGCTATTCACATGGTGCTAATAAGCGGCAATTCTCTTCATGGGGTTCCTGTTGTTCTCTTGGTCTTGCACCTGATCTCATTCATTCTTTCATAATGGAGGATTCTATTTTTTTAACCCGTAGACATTTTTTTTGGTATAGGTGGTATTTTGTGATTGTTGCTTTGAAATGGCTTCCTAATTATACCTTAGTCTGTCCGGGGTAGACCTACTACTCCTATTGCTAGGCAATATTGTCATGAGCTCTGAACATCATCAATTTGTATAAGATTTCTTCTTTATAGCTTTGTGCATGCACTCCTTGTTACATAAGCAAAAATATTAACATTGTATGGCTTGAAAACTAAATCCTTATGTTGCTCCTCAGGTCCTGCTGCTAACCCTGAGAATGGAGATGTTTCTCTTCCACCTGGAAGACGCCTGGTTGTTCCATTGAATATCTGTGTTGTGCAGGGCATGTGTCTTGTAAGAGCACGCCTGTTATCCATGGAAATACCTGCACGATTTACTGAAGCACAAAGACCTGTCAGTGGCAGAGATGATATAAGAACTGGAATTGACACAGAGCATACTAATATTAACTCATTGAAGGTTGATCCCTATAAAGGAAGTTGGGGGCTCCGTCTTCTGGAACTTGAGCTTTTCAATCCTACTGATGTTGTTTTTGATGTTGATGTTGATGTTGCTGTACATTCGGATGACACAAATGTGGACCAAAAAGTAATCTCAGACGGCAATGCTGCTGATGCGGCTTCTCACAAAACTAGAATTGATCGTGACTACTCTGCCAGAGTTCTCATACCTCTTGAGAACTTCAAATTACCTGTTCTTGATGCTTCCTTCTTTGTAAAGGAAAGTGGTAGTGATGAACCTCTTGGATCCAGGGCCGCCGCCATAGCAGAAAGGAATGCCAAGGCAGAGATACTGTTGGGACTACTTGTAAGCTTAGACTAAATTCCATGGAAAAGTTAGTCATTGCTATCTTCTGTGAAATTTTTTCTTATGTTCTTTTTTCCAGGTTGCACTCCTTCCCGCTTCACCCATCTCAAAGAGATATAGTAAAGCGCAACCCACATAAAAAGGAGTGGTGGACCGGTGCAGGTCCTTCAGGACCTTTCATTTATACTCCTTTCAGCAAAGCAGGAGCATCGTCTGGGACTTCCAAGCAAGAGGTTAGTTGGATTGTGGGGGAGCCGGTTCAAGTCATGGTTGAGTTAGCAAACCCATGCAGCTTTGACCTAGTTGTTGAGAGTATCTATCTCTCTGTTCATTCTGGGAATTTTGATGCCTTTCCAGTTAGTGTTACTCTTCCACCTAACACCTCAAAATTAGTTTTGTTATCTGGTATTCCAACACAAGTCGGACAAATATCAATTCCTGGGTGCATTGTTCATTGCTTTGGTGTTATTACAGAACACCTATTCAAAGAGGTCGACTGTTTGCTTCTTGGAGCTGCCCAAGGGCTTGTCCTTTCTGATCCTTTCAGATGCTGTGGCTCTAGCAAGTTTAAGAGTGTCAACTTTCCTAGCATTTCTGTTGTTCCTCCTCTGCCATTATTAGTTGCCAACGTTGTGGGTGGAGATGGCTCCATCCTTCTTTATGAAGGAGAAATTCGAGATGTTCTGATAACACTGACAAATGCTGGAACCGTACCCGTTGAAGAAGCAAATATTGCTTTGTCAGGGAAGAATCAGGATTCTGTTATTTCGATTGCCCATAGTACATGGAAATCTGCTCTTCCTATTAAACCAGGTGGAGAAGTGACATTTGCAGTGACTCTAAGAGCCTGGCATCTTAGCTCAGCAGATTTGGAAACAGATGGCAGTAGATCTCCTGCAAATTCAAGGAGAATAGCAAGAGAAGGAATCAATCCATTCTTGGATATTCACTATGCTGGTAGGTCGCCAGTTTCAAACTCCTTTATACTCTGTATCTGTAATGCCTTTATATTCAGCTTCTCTTATAATCGATATCTACAATCAATGCCTAAACCTGTAGTTTTGTTAATATATCTGTTTCAACTGGACATTTGCAAATTTGTTAATTCCAACTGTTAATGCCTCTCCATTTTCATATTTCTACTAGTATATCTGAAGCATAAATAGCAGTAGTTGTTTTGAGTTTAAGAGTTGGCTTCTCTTTGTTTGAATGCTATTCACATGGTGCTAATAAGCGGCAATTCTCTTCATGGGGTTCCTGTTGTTCTCTTGGTCTTGCACCTGATCTCATTCATTCTTTCATAATGGAGGATTCTATTTTTTTAACCCGTAGACATTTTTTTTGGTATAGGTGGTATTTTGTGATTGTTGCTTTGAAATGGCTTCCTAATTATACCTTAGTCTGTCCGGGGTAGACCTACTACTCCTATTGCTAGGCAATATTGTCATGAGCTCTGAACATCATCAATTTGTATAAGATTTCTTCTTTATAGCTTTGTGCATGCACTCCTTGTTACATAAGCAAAAATATTAACATTGTATGGCTTGAAAACTAAATCCTTATGTTGCTCCTCAGGTCCTGCTGCTAACCCTGAGAATGGAGATGTTTCTCTTCCACCTGGAAGACGCCTGGTTGTTCCATTGAATATCTGTGTTGTGCAGGGCATGTGTCTTGTAAGAGCACGCCTGTTATCCATGGAAATACCTGCACGATTTACTGAAGCACGAAGACCTGTCAGTGGCAGAGATGATATAAGAACTGGAATTGACACAGAGCATACTAATATTAACTCATTGAAGGTTGATCCCTATAAAGGAAGTTGGGGGCTCCGTCTTCTGGAACTTGAGCTTTTCAATCCTACTGATGTTGTTTTTGATGTTGATGTTGCTGTACATTCGGATGACACAAATGTGGATCAAAGAGTAATCTCAGACGGCAATGCTACTAATGCGGCTTCTCACAAAACTAGAATTGATCGTGACTACTCTGCCAGAGTTCTCATACCTCTTGAGAACTTCAAATTACCTGTTCTTGATGCTTCCTTCTTTGTAAAGGAAAGTGGTAGTGATGAACCTCTTGGATCCAGGGCCGCCGCCATAGCAGAAAGGAATGCCAAGGCAGAGCTAAATGCTTCTATCAACAATTTGATTTCAAAAATAAAAGTGAAATGGCACTCTGGGAGAAATAGCTCAGGCGAGCTGAATATTAAAGATGCTATTCAGGCGGCATTACAAGCATCTATAATGGACATACTGTTGCCAGATCCCTTGACATTTAGCTTTAAGCTTGCTAAGAATGGAATTGTAACCAATGTTGATTCCTCAAAGGATTCTGGCAACCCTTGCAGTCATTCTAATGACGGGAATGTAGGTCCATCTACTGGTACTGTCCTGAGGTGTGATGATCCTATATCTGCTAATGAAATGACTCATATGGAAGTTCAAATTCGCAACAACACAAAGGAAATTATTCGGATGAACCTTAGCATTTCATGCAAAGATGTTGCAGGAGAGAATTGCTTCGACGAAAATAGCGCAACTGTCCTCTGGGCTGGTGAGTTATCTTTATGTTTCATGTCGTGGTCTTGATTTTAGTTTTATGAGGACAGCAAATTATCAGTGTTTTTTTTTGACATGTTATCAGTGTTAATTGGTTAGGCATTGAGTTTGTACTTCACGAGCCCTTCATTTCCTCACCTGAGCTATGCTGATTATTTTTTACAGATATTTTTCTTCGCACTGTTTCAAGCTGAGAGATTTATTCATTGAAGCATTACCAGGGTCCGTTACACTATTCTAACGTACTCTTGTTCCTGTGTAGGTGTTCTTAACCTTGATCTGACAATCCAAACTGCTCTAGTTCACTAATTCTAGCTCGAGTCTTGAACATCCAGTTGTTGCTAGAGGGTTGAATTTTACTTTAGCTAGGTGTTCAGTTATGCTTTGTGCTCACTTCACTTGCATTGAGTTCTGCTAGTATTTTAGGACCTATGTTGTATGTGGCTTATTCTCTTTTGATTCTCTCTTTGTGTGACGCAATAGAACTTTCCAAACAGTAACAAATGATATGCCTAGCTTCTTGTGTGATGGAAGTAGGAAATTGTTCGCTTAGGCAATATGTTGTATACAATGTTGCTGTTTTGCTGCCTTAGAATCATTGATCTTGGTGTACCCATGTTGTAATGCATCTACTTCTGTCGTTTTTTATTACTTGATGCTCTGATGCAATCTCTGTTTGCTGTTATTTTTTGTAGATGGCAGGGAAAAAGGGGGACGATATTATTATGTTCCCTCCTTCTGATCAGCAATCGCTGGAACTTCATATGCTTACAATGATCCAAGATCTTGCTGCTTCTTTGCTCATGGAGTTTGAGAAGTGGGTCCTGCGTGCAGAATCCACAGGAACTATTCTAAAGACGCCTTTGGATTCACAATCCAGTCTTGGCTCAGAGGAGGTTCATACTTTAGGTGTTCCAAGTATTTTGACCAGTGTATGCCTATGATGCAAATGGCCCAAGATTGTATTACTTATACAAGGCAATATACTTCTGTATTTTTAGGTAATTAAGGCTAAAAAAAGAAGGCTGGGTCGCGCACAAAAGATAATAGGAGATTATTGCCTTTTGGCTGGATCACCTGTGGATGCTAATGCACATTACACCACCGCAATAGAGCTTGCAAGATTGACTGGAGATGTTTTCTGGCATGCTGGAGCCCTTGAGGGTAGTGTCTGTGCACTAGTGGTAAGCTTCATATCAAAGGAGTTCTGGTTGTTGAACTATATTCATCTTGATAAGTGCCATTTGGAGATGTTTCCATTAATTTCCAAAACTTACATTGCATAGTATTTGCAGCAACCTTCCCATGGCCATTTAGGTGATAATATTGTGCTTATGAACAGGTAGATAGGATGGGCCAAAGTGATCCAGTTTTGGAGGATGAAGTGAAATATCGTTATTACACCATTATC
>OAMR01000183.1:1059775-1071352 GCA_900205405.1 Echinochloa crus-galli | reverse complement strand
CATCTACTGGTACTGTCCTGAGGTGTGATGATCCTATATCTGCTAATGAAATGACTCATATGGAAGTTCAAATTCGCAACAACACAAAGGAAATTATTCGTATGAACCTTAGCATTTCATGCAAAGACGTTGCAGGAGAGAATTGCTTCGACGAAAATAGTGCAACTGTCCTCTGGGCTGGTGAGTTATCTTTATATTTCATGTCATGGTCTTGATTTTAGTTTTATGAGGACAGCAAATTATCAGTGTTTTTTTTTGACATGTTATCAGTGTTAATTGGTTAGGCATTGAGTTTGTACTTCACGAGCCCTTCATTTCCTCACCTGAGCTATACTGATTATTCTTGACAGATATTTTTTATTCTACACGCTGTTTCAAGCTGAGAGATTTATTCATTGAAGCATTACCAGGGTCCGTTACACTATTAGATGTGTATAAGAGACAGGTGTAGGTGTTCTTAATGATATACACCTGGAGGTTCCACCATTGCAAGAGGCAGTACATCCTTTTTCTGTGTACTTCCTTGTACCGGGTGACTACTCGCTGCAAGCTTCTTCTGTTATCATCGATGCCACAGACGTTCTTCGTGCTCGTGCGAAGGCAGAGTCGCCAGATGAGCCTATACTATGCCGTGGATCCCCATTCCATATCCGGGTAGTTGGTACAGCATAGGCAGTTCCTCGGAGTTAGTTTAGAGACCACATTTTGTACCGTGACATTTGTAGATGTGAAAAATCTTGTACAAGAGTGTTCCCTTCCCCCATGTGATTTGTTTGCTAGCCAATTTGAAGGCTCCCTTGTAACACAATCATGTCATGTACAGTGTACGAGCATACTGAACTTCAACGACGGGAATTGCATGTTTATGATTACAGAATCATGATCCTTAAATCTGAAAATGTCGACATATCCTTTGCTTGGTATTTCTACGGTATTTTGGATCCTAGACTCCTGGTGCGATTTCTACGGTCTTTTGCATCCTGGACTCCTTGGGAAAGACTAGAGTGATTGGGAATTCGATGCGAGTAACCGGTTCGCGGAGTCTCAACCTCTGGCTCCTCAAGAGTCAATCAGGCCCTATCACGCCAAAGTCAAACTACAAGTCAAAACGAGCCGCACATCCAGGCATACTTTGATTTCGCCATGGGCGTCGCAATTATCATCTGTGTAGACCATTCAAGAACCACTCCAGCAACTTCTTCAGTTCCATACTTTGATTTGATTGCGTGATAAGCTGCCAGGATGCTAAAGAATTTTATAGGACAACGTCACAGGACAACAGAATTTTATAGCCACATGGGAAGGGTAGTCTGACCCCAACGAACCCGATAAGGTCCACTATGGATGCAATTATGCAGACACCTCAAGCAATTATGACACCTAGAAAGCATTCTGAGGACCACATATGACTGAAACAAAAGGGTACTAAGCATCAGATAAAACCAGGGTTCCGAAATTTTCACGATTTCAAGCTCTGGAAGTGATTCAAGTCAAATTCCTAGTACACAGTACATATGACAAAAAGGCTAATGTTATAACAAAAGCTTTCCCAGGGCCTCTGACAGTTTACTCATCATGATCTTAGGCGGCAGTGAAAGCCTTCTTCACAGCTCCACTCTTTGAACCTGCTGGAATGACTTTGAGCACGTTGAACCTCACAGTCTTTGATAGTGACTGAGGGTTGATCCCTATAAAGGAAGTTGGGGGCTCCGTCTTCTGGAACTTGAGCTTTTCAATCCTACTGATGTTGTTTTTGATGTTGATGTTGCTGTACATTCGGATGACACAAATGTGTATCAAAAAGTAATCTCAGACGGCAATGCTGCTGATGCGGCTTCTCACAAAACTATAATTGATCGTGACTACTCTGCCAGAGTTCTCATACCTCTTGAGAACTTCAAATTACCTGTTCTTGATGCTTCCTTCTTTGTAAAGGAAAGTGGTAGTGATGAACCTCTTGGATCCAGGGCCGCCGCCATAGCAGAAAGGAATGCCAAGGCAGAGCTAAATGCTTCTATCAAAATAGCTTGCCTCTGGTACTTCTTGACAAAGTGAAGATAATTCCTCCGCACAATGATGGTCCTGTTCATCTTTGCGCTGTGGTATGTTCCAGCAATGATGCGACCCGCCGACCCCTGATAGACACAGTGCCAGTGAATGGGCATTTCTTATCAATGTAGGTTCCTGCAATCAAACAAATTAAGGACATGTAAATCAAAATTGGTGTATCAGAGTATCTAAACTCTAAAGCCACTAAAACTGTCTAAAAGTCTACCACAACTTTCTGGAAACATGAATGGAATCACTTTATCACTGGAGCAGTGAAAAAAGCTGACAGTCTCAGCTACTTATAAACATATTCATCATTTAAAATTACAGTGGGCCATGGAGCATAATAATTCAAATTAATCATGATACATAATAATGTGCCATGACTAGCATCAGATATCCAAGGAAGAATTAACCGGCATAAACTTCCAGTGTGCAAGCAAGGCAAAGCAAGCTTTCGGACAGCCAATGTGAATGTATTGGTGAGAATCAAGCTCCCCTTTATACATCATTGCCATGTGAGCAAGTGTTTTTTAACCATTGATAACACTTGCGAGTTTCCATATACCAACAATAATAGCTATATACTAATATTTGAGAGCTCCAAAACCTAAATCCAACTATATTTTTTCCTGAAAGCCGTAATATAACTTGTGACTAAGATTTTGGATAACCATAACCTATGCTGGCAAAAAATGAAAAAAAAGGACGTTCCCAAACAGTGTGTAAAACATATTATCCATTCTAAGAGGCATGTACAAGTAGAAGCAGCAGAATTTAGCAAACTGACGAGTCACTAACCTAACACATAGCAAGTAAGTAGCTAAATCGACGGCTCCAAACTAGCCATCAAAAGAAAAACATGATTTTAGATAAAAATTTAGAAGTACTTTCATATTTTTCTAGTGTAAAAAAAATTCTATAACTTTTTAAGATTAAACCATATTTTATATTTTTTATATTTTTAAGAAAAAAAATTGCATAATTTTTTTAAAAAAATACTATTTTACACCCTTGAACTCTCAACAAAAGTCCAATTTACCCCCTACAAAACCACTCTCAAAACCGCTAAGAATAAAAAAACAACCGGTTTTAAGAGTTGAGGGATCGTAAACATCCGGTTTTAGAGATGAGAGACGAAAATTGGACTTAGGCAATAGTTGAGGGACGGTAAAAAGACTTTTTTCTGTGAGATAATGATGATGCTGACAAATCTCCGGTAAGGTTCAGTTTCAGCAAGTCCACTTGACGTAGACTTGACAAGCACTAGCGCCCGAGACAAAGCGAAGCAGCGGCCGAGCCCGACAGGATTCAAAGCGAAGTTGGAAGGGTTAATTGGATATATGTCATTACAATTTTCACGTTCCGGAGATATACCATTACAATTCGTGATATCGTAGTCCTGCCATTACAATTTCACAAGTCTTTGAAATATACCACTACTCACCCCTTCGATGTGTTTGTAATATTTTTTGGTCCAAAATACCCCCTGTTCTTCTTCCTCCTATCCTCTCAGCTATCCAACATCACCGTGCCCAGGCTGAGGGCGGAGCATGGCCACGATGGCTAAAGGGAGGGCGCTAGGGCAGAGCGTGGCCACTCCGCGCCACCCCTTCGCCTGCCCGCGCACCGCCGCTCCCGAGCGCCGCCGCCTGGCCGCCGACCGCGTCATCTTCTCCGTGCTCCACCGGATCTGGGCCGCCGCCGCCGCCACCATTCCCGCATCCTCCCTGACGCCGAGGGAGAGAGGATGGCGGCGTGAGGACGCGTGCGGGGCATGGGCTCTTCGCCTGGAGCTCGACGGCGGCGGACACGCGCAGGCATGGCCTGAGATCAACGACGGCGGCGGACCCGCGCAGGCGTGGCCGGAGAGCGACGACGGTGGACGCGTGCGGGCGGGGGCAGAGAGCGACGGCGGCAAATGCGTCCGAGGCATGGGCTCTTTGGTCAGAGCTCGACGGTGGTGGATGCGTGCGGGTACGGGCTCTTCGGCCGGAGATCGACGGCGGCGGACGCGCGCGGGCGTGGTCGGGGAGCGACGGCGGCAGACGCGTGCGGGCGGGGCAAGAGAGAGACGGCGGCGAACGCGTGCGGCGTGGCGAGAGCTCAACAACCGCACATGGGAGCTGGCCGGAGCTAGCGTGGCGGCGGAGGACGCGTGGGACGCAAGTGGGGCGGCGGTACGGAGTGCGGCGGCGCAAGTGGGCTCCGGCAGCGGCTGATGCGTGTGGATGAGGGAGAGAGAAAAGGGAGAGGAGATGGAAGGAGGAGGAAGGAGACGGGGGCATTTTGCTCCTAAAATTTTTATAAACATGTCGAAAGGGTAAGTAGTGGTATATTTCAAAGACTTTTAAAATTGTAATGACAGGACTACGATATCGCGAATACTAATGGTATATCTCCGAAACGTGAAAATTGTAATGACATATATTCAATTAACCCAAATTGAAATCCGCTTTTGCCGCGCCCAGGTGCGGTGCCCTCCGTCCACTTTCCAACGGAGCCGTGCATCCATGCTCCTCGGCCCTCGCACTCCCGGAAAGTGGAACGCAAAAAGGCGGCGGCGTCCCGACCCCTCCCTCCCTGGCGCAGGAAAAGCCGGACAGCATCCGCGCGCGTGCGGGGTCGCCGTCGGGAGTGGATTCGCCGCCCGGGGGGGCCGTGGCAGCGGCGTCATCCCCCGCCGGCGCCCGGCAGCATCATGGTGCGGGCCGACGGCATATAGCTCGAGAGCGGCCTGCCGCGGGCCTTCGTCGCCTTTCCTGCCTGCCTTTCGCGGTGTTCCACTTCCACAGTCACAGGACAGTGAGCCGGATACTATCCTGTATCCTGGTGCGCGGTGTCTGCCTTTTGATCTCTTTCCATTCGAAGGTGTCAGGAAAAGATTTTTGGGCGGTTGTGGCGTGTGGTATTTCTCTTGTGGATTCCGCTTGCGTTTGATGATTCCTTCAAAATTCATTTATGCGGGTTGGTGGTGCTGGTTCGCACGATGATTGGCCAAGAAAAAAAAGAAAAGATATTTTATAACAAGAAAGAATACAACCACTCACCTATAGAACTATGACCGTTACGAAATATCAAAAGAGAAAAAATAATCTAAAACCAAAAAAAAAACAAGAAAACTAGCCATGCGGAAATATAGAAAACGATAACTCTGTCATTCCTGTCATGATCCAACCACATCCTCCTCTGCGACACTATTAAGAGATGACTTATATCATGATGTCGTATTTAAAAATATTTATGAACTTTTCATGATTATTTTTGTGCAATTTTACATCATACGGTCAATTTCATATGAAAATAACTACAAAAAACTTAATACGTTTTTTCTAATATAAATCATCATAGTCTATATCCACTCATTTGAACTTAAAATTCTTCTCATAGACAAAGAAACATAAAACATAAATTCTGTTAAAGGTAGATTAGACGAACTAAAATAGTTTGAAAATAAATTCAATATAATTTTGTTGAGGGGCCATTCTCTGACAAAACACTAGTACAACAGAGGGGAGACGGCTCTTGCACGAGACGGGCGGTGCGCGTCGCGGACCTCTGTGTAGAACCACCAAATTCAGATAAATCGTACATCCTGATCTGATCAAGTGGTTCTGCTTGAGAAGACGGCTCCTGGTTCATTGGATTGGGTTGCTGTACAAGAAGGCTACAACCGAGACACTGAAGCCCATGTTCGTCGTGTACGTACGTGCCGAGGAGAGCCATCGATCAGGTATGGGTCTAAACGAGAGGAATGCCAACGTTCCTCGTCCGGGGCGGGCGCGCCGAACACGATCACCAACGTTTGGCCATCTCGTCTATCCGATCGACCCCCCTGGCTCCGCCTGATGGGATAGCACTCGCCATCCAGGCATCGTCCAGCACTCGTGGAAACGATCGACGATGGGCGATGGCCCATGCACGAGAGACCACGTCGATCTAGTCGTCTACGCGCGGCAGGCAGGCCGGTCCTCCGTCCCTGTCGAATCGTTGGCCTGGCCGCCATGCACGGCGCGCGCCATCCAAGTCTCCGCTCCTCCGATCCGTGTTAGGTGCGCATGATTGAGCGAGCGGCGTCGATCTCGACGGATCGGCGGCGCTTGACGAGGCCGGGAGCAAGAAAACAAAGACCAAAACGGCCTTTGCCGCCTCGGAAAGGCCGCTTTTCGCCTCGCATATCCGTGGCCTGGGCGAACGAAGAGCCGAAGATCGAAGGCGATCGAGCCCGCTGATCTGATCCGATCCACACACGCGACACGTACAGAAGTAGTATAAGCACATCAACCAATCGTATTTTGGGAGGCAGCTAACTAACTGACGAGCCAACTAGTTCATTCGGCGTCACCGCTTCCGATTCGCTGCGGAACGGAGAGCGACCGGCCGCGATCGAGACGCGTTTGTTTGCCGCTCGGGTCATCCCTATCCTCTCGCGTGCCGCGCGAGACGTCAGTCCCAGGTTACTTTGTTCGTTCGTTCTCCCTTCCCCGGCGCGGCCCGTAATTTGTTTTGGTTTGTGTTGTGTGTCGGCAGAACCACCAACAACACACCCGGCCAGCGTCCGGGCGCGATCAAAAGGGAGAAGGAACATGGTACGCGATCAAAAGTGGGAGTCTTGAAACCAAGGCCGATGCTCTTCCAGAACCTGTTCCCTCCCTTGCCAGGCTTGTTTCCCTTGGCAGCCTTCTTGGGACTGAATTCCAAAACAACTCATAAGCCTCACATTCAAAAATGAACTAAACGAAGACACGTTAGATGCAAGCGTTTGAATATTACCAGAGAAACACCTTGGGCTGCTTCAAGAAAGCCTTCTCCGTCTGCAGAGAGAATAGTACTAAGCATCAGATAAAACCAGGGTTCCGAAATTTTCACGATTTCAAGCTCTGGAAGTGATTCAAGTCAAATTCCTAGTACACAGTACATATGACAAAAAGGCTAATGTTATAACAAAAGCTTTCCCAGGGCCTCTGACAGTTTACTCATCATGATCTTAGGCGGCAGTGAAAGCCTTCTTCACAGCTCCACTCTTTGAACCTGCTGGAATGACTTTGAGCACGTTGAACCTCACAGTCTTTGATAGTGGCCTGAAATTAAAACAATAAAACTTACAGATTAGGAAGAGTGTCATATTTCATGTTAAACGGCACAGTGGATAACATTGAGAATAAACAAGGCCGAATCGTATTCAGAAACCACGCTATCCAGGTACCACAACATAAAAACAGGTCACTAGAAAAGACAACATGTTTTACCTGCACTGGCCAATGATCACATGGTCTCCTTCCTTCACACGGAAGCACGGAGAAATGTGCGCAGGGATGTTGGAGTGCCTCTTCTCATACCTGAGTAAAACCCCAAACAAAGTTAGCAAAACAGTCAACAGGAAGCAATTCAGAAACTTCAAGCATATCAATAATGGCTTGCCTCTGGTACTTCTTGACAAAGTGAAGATAATTCCTACGCACAATGATGGTCCTGTTCATCTTTGCGCTGTGGCATGTTCCAGCGATGATGCGACCCCTGATAGACACAGTGCCAGTGAATGGGCATTTCTTATCAATGTAGGTTCCTGCAATCAAACAAATTAAGGACATGTAAATCAAAATTGGTGTATCAGAGTATCTAAACTCTAAAGCCACTAAAACTGTCTAAAAGTCTACCACAACTTTCTGGAAACATAAATGGAATCCGAATCACTTCATCATTTAAAATTACTACAACTTGCATATACCAACAAATGTTTCAGACATTATAGTGGGACATGGAGCGTAATAATTCAGATTAATCATGATCTATAATAATGTGCCATGACTAGCATCAGATATTCAAAATTCATTTATGCGGGTTGGTGGTGCTGGTTCGCACGATGATTGGCCAAGAAAAAAAAGAAAAGATATTTTATAACAAGAAAGAATACAACCACTCACCTATAGAACTATGACCGTTACGAAATATCAAAAGAGAAAAAATAATCTAAAACCAAAAAAAAAACAAGAAAACTAGCCATGCGGAAATATAGAAAACGATAACTCTGTCATTCCTGTCATGATCCAACCACATCCTCCTCTGCGACACTATTAAGAGATGACTTATATCATGATGTCGTATTTAAAAATATTTATGAACTTTTCATGATTATTTTTGTGCAATTTTACATCATACGGTCAATTTCATATGAAAATAACTACAAAAAACTTAATACGTTTTTTCTAATATAAATCATCATAGTCTATATCCACTCATTTGAACTTAAAATTCTTCTCATAGACAAAGAAACATAAAACATAAATTCTGTTAAAGGTAGATTAGACGAACTAAAATAGTTTGAAAATAAATTCAATATAATTTTGTTGAGGGGCCATTCTCTGACAAAACACTAGTACAACAGAGGGGAGACGGCTCTTGCACGAGACGGGCGGTGCGCGTCGCGGACCTCTTTTTAGGACCACCAAGTTCAGACAAATCGTACGCCCTGATCTGATCAGGCGGTTCTTCTTGAGACGACGGCTTCTGGTTCATTGGATTTTTTTTTCTTTTTTGAGAAGATGGTTCATTGGATTGGATTGCTGTACATACAAGAAGGCTACAACTGAGACATTGAAGCCCATGTTCGTCGTGTACGTACGTGCCGAGGAGAGCCATCGATCAGGTATGGGTCTAATTGTCTAAACGAGAGAATGCCAACAACGTTCTTCCTCGTCCGGGCGGGCGCGCCGAACGATCGATCACCGACGTTTGGCCGTCTCATCTATCCGATAGCACTCCCCATCCAGGCATCGTCCAGCACTTGTGGAAACGATCGACGACGGGAGATGGCCCATGCACGAGAGACCACGTATACGCGGCGCGGCAAGCAGGCAGGCCGGTCCTCCGTCCTTGTCGAATCGTTGGCCTGGCCGCCATGCACGGCGCGCCATCCAAGTCTCCGCTCCTCCGAGATCCGGGTTAGGTGCGCATGATTGAGCGAGCTGCGTCGATCTCGACGGATCGGCGGCGCTTGACGAGGCCGGGAGCAAGAAAACAAAGACCAAAACGGCCTTTGCCGCCTCGGAAAGGCCGCTTTTCGCCTCGCATATCCGTGGCCTGGGCGAACGAAGAGCCGAAGATCGAAGGCGATCGAGACGAGCTCGATCGCCCGCTGATCTGATCCGATCCACACACAAACGACACATACAGAAGTAGTATAAGTGCATCAACCAATCGTATTCTGGGAGGCAGCTAACTGACGAGCCAACTAGCTAGTTCATTATTCGGCGTGTCACCGCTTCCGATTCGCTGCGAAACGGAGAGCGACCGGCCGGCCGCGATCGAGACGCGCGCGTTTGTTTGCCGCTCGGGTCATCCCTATCCTCTCGCGTGCCGCGCGAGACGTCAGTCCCAGGTTACTTTGTTCGTTCGTTCTCCCTTCCCCGGCGCGGCCCGTAATTTGTTTTGGTTTGTGTTGTGTGTCGGCAGAACCACCAACAACACACCCGGCCAGCGTCCGGGCGCGATCAAAAGGAGGAAGGAACATGTACGTGATCAAAAGGTAGAAGGGGACACGGTAATTGATGTCATGCAACTTTTGTCCTGCGTGTTGGGGGTACCGACCGAGACAAATGGCGGACAAAGGAGGGGTCGACAGGGGGCACGTACACGCGCGCGCCGGGGGGTGGGAGGCACGCTAGCTCGGCATCGCCACTGAACAACTTCCGTCTTTTTATCTGGCTTATCAGCCACCAGTTAATAGTATTTTTCTCTGAGCAGAAATCATCTCTCCGTACAAATCAGCTTCAGTCATCAGCTACCAGCCAAACGAACGCGCAGGTTTGTACGCGCTCTTGCATGCCCCCCGTCCGCGCTAGTTGCCGAGTGATGCACTGAAGCACAGGGGGCCAACGGCGGTAGAGAACATGCATGATGCATGAACGCCATCTCTGCGGATTTCGACGCTCGGGACACTCGAAAAGGTGATATGCCAACCTGTTGATTTTTCTGTTTACCATGGGATGGAGGATTTAGATGTGACACTATACAAACCAGTCCACACAGCTCATCCGCAGGTTGTGTTCGATGTATACCACACGGCAGTTCTGTAAAAAGATATCTTCCCTCCCATAGAAAAATAGAGAGTAGTTACGAGAACAGGCTCCTATAAAAACGTCACACTGAACCAGTTGCGCGGTCAGTGGAGATCGACAGCCCAGCTGACAGTGAAGCAAGAAACCATCATCATAGCTCGAGACCGAGAGCAGTCGGCACATTGAACTTTCCCAGGATCGATCGATCGGCGGTCGGTTTCTTGTCATAATTCAGGATATACGGAGTACTTAATTAGAGCCGCGGCCCCTTATCACCCGGGAACCCCTGCTCAAAGATGATAGCCGAACACTTGAACAGGCCATCCATCCCGTAGTAAAATGTCAGCGTCGTCTCCTCTGCTCCGCTTACCTGCACTGCTGAAATTCTCTTATAAAAACCGCTCATCATTGAGGCACCGCACGACTGAGGCAGAGAAAATTGGAAACAACTTCTCCGCGACATCAAAATTTGGGACCTAACCAATGCCTGGAATATTGCAGATTCATGTGATCCACACTACACCGCAAAATCTACACTTTTCACAGAATAAACCATCCAATCTTTGGAAGGATAGAAGCCACCTTGCTACATGAGACTTCCGGGGTAGCCACAAGATTACGCGTAACACACGTACACCACTACCCAGTGTACACGAGATCCGCCACAATCAAAGCTGGCGCAACGCCATAGTAATGCAAACAGGGGGTTCCGAAGGCATCTCACCTGCTCCGCCATGGTCGCCGGCTGCAAAAGAGGTGGCACCGGTGCCCGGTGGAGAGGAACGCGGTGAGCCGATGACCCCAAGCGGCGGCGGCGGCGGCAGGAGCTGCGGAGACGAAGAAATGCCCGAGGCTTAAAACCCTAGCCTCTTCTCTGCTTAAATGAATGGCGGATTGGCGGAGTCGGAGGTGGGCTGGACGGCTGGACCTAATGGGCTTAATTGAGCGCAGCCCTAGTGCCAAAAGCAAGTTGGGCCTCAATGGGCCTGTAACTAGTGAACAGGCCGAGTATCTTTGGCTGGGCTGCGCGTAGCGAGAGATAAGGAATAAGTCCTTTTATCATCCTCAACTATATTGACTAAGTCCGACTTTCTTCCCTCGTCTGTAAAACCGGATTTTTGTGGTCCTTCCTCTGAAAACCGGTTGTTTTTCATCCTTAGCGGTTTTGAGAGTGGTTTTCGAAGGGTAATTGAGCACCTGTTGAAAGTTTGAGGGTGTAAAATATTTTTTTCTGAAAAAAGGTTATGCAAATATTTTTTCTAAAAATTATTATTAAAAATTCTAAAGTCTAGTTTAATCTTATAAATTTCAAAAAACAAATGTTTAGATCAAAAGAATATGACACTAGTTTTATATCTTTTCCGAAATTATGTTTTCAGACCACGATATACCAAGAAACTAGTACGGCTCCAAACTAGCCATCAAAAGAAAAACATGATTTTAGGTAAAGTTTAGAAGTACTTTCATGTTT